>BMAU01006424.1:0-65746 GCA_019973935.1 Trichonephila clavipes | reverse complement strand
AATATTGTATTTAAATAATTTTTTTGTCAAAATATCCTTAAAACAATTTTATACATGCATTCTAATCTAAGTGAGACAAAATATCATGAAAATTATCCATTTATGCACTTTTTAAAATCACGGTTCCAAAAGTAGTCAGATACCTTAACATGATAGAGTCCCAAGCTCGGCTAAATGTTGACAAAGTGTGGCATTTGATTATGCAGAGATAGTGAAATTCAGGTTATAGAGAACAAGATTCAAAATAATATGTACGGTGTTTCTTCAGAAGATATTGTATTGCAGGTCAGTCATAGTAGAGCCCTCACCCTTGGTGCGAATTATTTTGGTTGAGGATAATTGTGCCTTCTTGGCTCGCCCTGCTTTGATACACTAGGTATAGTAAACCTAATATTTCTGGAATTTTCTAAGTATTTTGTCGGCGGGCATTTCGATTTTCATTTGTTTTAGGGAACTGGGCTGGAATATTTACATGTGAAGGGAATATATCTTAAATTTTACTTTGTTGATGCGAAGGTTGAAAGATATGATTGAATAGTGTATGAAGGAAGGATTGATTTGCTTAGAGTTATGGTGATGTCCTAAATGTAATGATCGGCATGATGTAACATGGTCGGCAATAAAACGCTTTCTTCGAAATCGTACCAGTCCCGCCGGTCTTGTATTCGACCATTACCTCGCAGAATAAATATGGCGGCGCTCACACGATCATTCCTTAGCGAAATGAGACCTTCAAGACTTTTTAAAATCTGTTGTTACATGCTGTACCCTCCCTCAAAAAAATCAGCAGTAAGAAAGTAAGTGCTGTTTTTATTTTTTTTTTATCTTAAATGTTTAATTTCTGTATTGTTTGCATATATTTTCATTACGCATCCACCTTATTTCTCTGTATTCACTTGCCGCCATTGTTGATTTTGCTTGGCGCCATCTCATTCTGAAAGCTTAGCCCTTTTTCCGTTTTATCGCCTAGGGTGTTGGAAGCTCTCTAAGATTTTTACCATACTGCGTTATTTTGAATTGTTGCTTGAAATACAACAGAAAATAAACTGCCACTATACTCTACAAAGGAAAGAACGTACTTTATGAAGGCGTGGGAGGCTGAATATGTGCAAGACACTTTCCGATCAACGTGCCATTTTATCTTGAAGAAATGTTTGGGAGGGTATAGACGTGCCGTCAAATAATTTTTATCTGTAATTAATGAGAAAATAATAAAACTAAATACTAACAACTCAAAACCCTTTAATTACGACAGAAAAAAAATACATTACAGGTATAATAGTAAAATATTTTATTATACATATATTCAAATTAAAGTGACATTAGTGTGAATTCTGTTGTGGCAGATAAAGGGCAAATAATTTGTAATAGGATTGTAGATATTACTTTTACCAGAATGAAGCTGAATTTGGAGTCATCTTCCAAACAGTTTTTAAGTGAGTCTTTAATATTATTCATCTCTGAAATAAACAATAAGCTGACATATATAGATGAAAATATGTTTAAAATAGCATGATCCTGTTTTCAAACAACTAAATGTATATCTTGAATCAAATTCCATATTTCCAAATTTCATTACTAGCATCTTTTACTGATATTGCTTGTTAATCTTTCTGTTTTAATCAATTCCAACTTTCTCCTTGCAACAAATTTTTAAATTCATATTGAACTAGACTGGAAATCAGTCAGTTGTATTTCAAATTTTTTCAACTTACAACCAATAGAATTGGGACAAAATCGGTTATTAAATGAAGTCACATCAAGGTACATGACTTTAGCGTTTCGATAATTCTTTGAACTGAAAAATCTTGTTGAAAACTGCGACCGATCACTCATGTTTCCACGGCAATAACTTCATGTTGAACTTTGACTATTTTTGAGATTAAAATGTAAACCTTTGCGGTCGGTGGTAGGCCCAAAATATTGTGTCACATTGCCACTGGTTCGCCATCCTTGGTTTAGACATTTACTACATGAGAATTAAAATCAATAAATATACATAATATACACATTAGTTTACCTGATCATAGACACACCCCAAAAATACTTTATGAAGACATAAAACTGTCTATAATGAAAAATTAAGTAGCCGAATTTGCAAAAACTGGCTACTTTTTTAAAAAAAAGAAGTGCGTAATGTCCTGTTGTGTCTTCCACATTGCACTCTGCGTTTTGCTGCATCATCACGTAGACAACGAAGAAACACTAAGTCCTTTACCGACGCATCTTGTTTAAAATACTTAAAGGCGGTTTCAATAGTCTTCGATCCCTCACTATGTGATATTTTAGGAGTTTGTGCGGTGTCCTCAACGTTAACGCTTCGATCATTTTCCGGCATTTTTTCATTAACTGTGGCAGCAGCAATTAAGGGTTTTTTTTTTACCTGCAAGGTCTGATGCCGAGTTAATCGGACTGCAGGGTTACTAGTGCCGAGTTTTCGGAACTCTACTGTAATAATGATGATGGAAAATTGAGATAGTTTGTTAATAAATTGAGATATAAAAATTTCATCTCAATGATAAGATGAAGACAAAAATAATCTAAGCCAATATTATTAGATTAAAAATAAAATAAATAATAGTTATATATTAATGCGAAGCGAGACTTAAAATAAAGTTTTATAGGCTGACGAATAAAAAGTCTCACTTAAATCAGCTACATAAATCAATGATAAGAATATCTTTTGGTAAATTAAATACACTTCCATATTTTTTTTTAAATTTTGATGTAAGTCATTTTTCAAAAGCTTACATCAGCGTGGACCAGCTTAAAAAGACGTTCAAATCATGGATTCGAGTCTTGGAGCCTCTGAAGATACCCCCCTCCCCATATAGAGGGTTGATATCCATTAAATCTGTCCAGGTTTGTGACGGGCTCACGCGTCTTTTCTTTGACATGTCCTTTGGGTTCTTTAAGGCCAGAATTAATGGCAACTCTTTTCCAACCAAATCAAGAAGTAAAGCGTGAAGGAAAGATGCAAATTAGGAAGCTTTTAAATATCAGAACTTAGAGTAAGCTGGGTGGCAATTTGAGGAATGTAAAGATAATCCGCGTGGTTTAAGCGTGAAGAGGTTCTGACAAACGTTAATTGACAGCCTACAGAAATTATACGTGATAGAGAGCACTTAAGTCAAGGTGCATACCATTGCACTCGAGTAAATACGTAACCATCTAGGATTATTGTGATCGCTACTTCAGACTGCATTAAGGTAGGATTGACTACTTAATATCAGGATCTATTATAGTATTGGAATTGAGTTTAGGCGAGTCAGTTATTGATAGTGGTCCGAGTTAAGTAATTTCGGTATTATGTATATATATTGTAGATTCTCTCCCACTTATATTATTATAATCTAATTTGTTAGACGATTAAGTTAAAAATCCTAATAAAGTCATATTAAGATCATGATGGCTCCTAGTTCTTCCTTTATTCCTACACCTTTAGCTCACGCTGATAATCAAGGAAAAGGGCAGCCGAGGGGGGTGACTACAGAGGTTAAACGTCCTAACGATGATGTGGAGGGGAATTGAGGAGAGTAGGATTCTGGGTTTGATGTCGATTTCGTTTCATAGCTTTGGTTCAGAAATACAAGGCCCCTCACTAATGGCCCTATTGCTGCTTCGGAATCCAACGTTAAACAACTAATTATCCGAAAATTACTATTTCAAGTATTAAACAATGATGAGTTTTGAAGACGATAACAAGAAGCAGAATAGAAAGAAAAGACGAGGTTGGACGATATTTAGTTATTTGTTTTTATTTTTCTCTATTCAGCGTTACTTTTCTAGGTTAAGACGTAGATGAATGGCATGTGGGTATCGTTTTGAAGGATCCTTTTAATTCAAACCAAAATGATCAGAACATCTCGTTCTCGGATGGCCGTATATGTAGGATTTTAAAATCCGAAACCACTGTGATTACAAGTATTTCGGAGGAGTGCCGATGACACACTGCCTGAGTGAATATTTACTCGTGAAAAAAATGAAGAGAAGTGTGACGGGGTCACGCGTCTTTTTTTTACACATGTCCTTGGGGTTCTTTGGGGTCAGAATTAATCGCAACTTTTTTCCAACCAAATCCAAGAAGTGAAGTGTGAATGAAAGATGAAAATTAGGAAGCTTTTAAATATCAGAAGTTAGAGTACGTGAGATGGCAATTAGAGGAATGTAAACAGTTCGTGGTTCTAGATTGAAGAAGTTTTAGATAACATTACGTGGCGAAGAATAGTAACTATACGTGATAGAGATCCATTGATCAAGGTGCATACCATTTCACTCGAGTTATAGCAAGTCCTCCACTAGAATTGTTGGGATCGTTTCTGAAACTACAGCAAGGTAGGATTGACTATTTAATATTAGGATCTGTAATAGTATCGAAATCGTGTTTAGGCGAGTCAGTTATTGATAGTGGTTCGAGTTAGGTCAGTTCGGTAATATATATATATATATATATATATTGTGTGTTTTGCCACCGTAGATTCTCTCACATATATTATTATAATTTAATTTATTAAAGGATTAAGTTTAATATCTTAATAAAGCTATATTAAGATAATGTATACGTCTAGTTCTTTCATTAATCCTATACCTCTAGCTCACGCTGATACCCAAAGGGATAATCACCCCAGGGGGGGATTATCACAGAAGGAGGGGAATACATGGATGACCTATGCAACGAGAAATAACAACAAAAATTATTCATGTGTTACTTACCTTACAATTTTCAAAAATCTCCGCGTGTGTAATGGCTTATTTCTATAACTAATTAAAAATTATGGAGACACCATACGCCCACACACACGTTGAGATGTGTGTGCATGTTTTAGTTACTGCAGCTAAGAGAGTTTACTGTTATCCTACTGAGACACATCTTATATATTTTTACTTTCACTTCCTTCTTATATTTATATGTATTGCTTAAGTTCATTAGTTTTATAACAATTTATTATATAGCTATAATGATTGCACATACACACAGAGGAAAGCGACTCCGGAACTATTAGACCTACAGATTTCAAATTTTGCAGCCATGTTTCTTTCATTGACTAGAGATCAGGCGTTAGAGACAAAAAATTTTCCCTTTTTAAACTATTAGACCTACAGACTAGAAATTTGGTAAGCATATTTTTTTTTTTTTTTTGTTGAGATTCATTAGGGATAGCTTTTGAGGAAATCGAAGACGGAGGGGTTGCGGACCCGTTATAGACATCTGTTTCTGTTTTTGAACTATTAGTACTACAATCTTGAAATGTGGTAAGCACGTTTCTTGAATTTAGTAGAGATTCGTCGCACAATCGGTATAGTGGTTAACGACGCTGACTGCGATGCCGTGGGGACTGGGTTCGAATCCCGGAGAAGACATGGATGTTTGTAAATGTATAGTGCCTTTGCAGCATGGGGTTACTCTAAATAGCCATCGAGCCGCAAGTCCTCTCGTGTGGTTGGTGAAAGGGGAAGAGAGGTGGGAGGCCCCTGACCACCCCCATTGTTTTCTCCCTCTAAATTTGGGTGGAACCGAGCAAAAACGTACTGTCACCTGCACGGTGCTCAATGCTAATGCTAACGACAGGCGGAAAATTCTAGCCCTTAGCCGCGATGAATTTCGCGGGCCTCAACCTGACTTCGTCAGGCAGGTGGCATTTGTCACAACACAGCAACAACAGTAGTGATGTGTTAAGAATGGGTTTTTGGAAATTGACCCTCAAGGGTGGTTACGGGGGGTTGAGGGAGTGTTATAAAAAAATCCCGTTAGATTAATAGATTACATTAGATTAATAGACTTAAAATTTCGTAAGCATGTTTTTGTTGAGTATAGGTACACTAAGAACGGGTATCGTGAAAATTGACTTAAAAAGAAATTGAGGGGGGTTGGGCTTACGATGTAGCAAAAAATAGAACGATTCAGACGCGAGAAATTTGATCAGTCATGATAGTGGGCACCTGAAAGAAACTTTTTCGAAATTTGGTATAATAATTTTTTTAAAATTCAATTCTTAAGCGATTTTTTATAGCTTTGATGGTGTGACGTCATATAACATCATGCCTATTCCGAAATGAAAAACTGTATATTTCATGCAGTTTTTTTGATAATTGTCAGATTTTTTATTACAATTATATTTATTTATTACTATATTTATCCATTATTTTTTTTGTAGAATTACAGTTTTTATTCGAATAAATAATTTTAAAAAAACAATTTTCTCAATAACTAGTTAAGTTTTGTTGATTTGGCAACATGGTTGTGAATTCCAGCTTAGTGTGCGATATTTTGACGAAACAAGGTAATTCTAAAATGAATTGATTTGATTTATATAAGTTTTAGGCACACACTATGTATAATTTGATATCGATATGCTGCGGTTTTTTCATTTACTAACTCATAATATAATTTTGAAACGTGACATCTTACAACATCTCATCCTTTCTTCTTATCTGTTGTATTTTTTCAATTCACCCATTCAGAGAATGAGTATACTAGCAAGTCTATGTATATGAACACACTTTTAATAGCCAATACATATATGAATAATTCTTTTAATAGCTAATTATACAAAACAATACAGATTTAAGATACAATACAATCAATAGAGCCTGCGAATGCTTGATGAAATAATAAGAGCACAATAAGGATAAGAGATACAACTACTACTCAAGTTACTTTTCACATTTTACTTTAACATATATAAGATGATCTTGATCAGACAGATCATGTAAGAGATCAGTTCCAATATTTTCATCATTTTGAAGGGTATACTTATAGTAATTTCATATTTTTGTCCTTTTAATCTATTATGCCCTTGCATATGAAAGAAAAGTCTTCTTTATGTACAGGAGTTGATTTTTGGCTTGCAATATAGATAATACGCTTGACTAATCGTTTATCTTTTCACTTTATCTCTTACTTGCATGATATAGTCGGATGAAAACATAACACATAATGGATTATTCTCTAAAACAGTCGTTTGACTTTTGTTTTGTCTTGTTAAGCCTTGTTTTTATCTTTTTGGGAGAATATCTATCTCTTTTCTTCTTTAAAATTCAAGAAATAGCATATCCCATCTCAGCTTGCTTTATATTTTTCTCCATCAATTATTATAAACAAATTGCTTGAATTTCAAAATTAAGTATTGCATAATATAGCTAGAAATGTAGCTAATAATAGTTAAAGGAGGAATAAAAAAAAGAATTAACTAGTTTAGTGGCTCCTCTTGCGCAATCTGTTTGAAATATTTAAGCCCCTTACCATTCTAAGTAAGAGAATGATGTAATCACTATCGGGAATAATGCCTGATTGGATGACAAAAGTAGCCAAGGAATATATAATCAAGATTTCAAAATAAATGCAATTTAAAACCACCACATAACGGATGTCTTTGAATTTAACTTTCTACACTGACGAGTCATTTTCGTTAAAATTCTTCTAGTATTTCCTTTTCTTTTTCTTAAGGTCAGATGTAACTAATTTCACTTGAAAATGCGTTCCTTAAAGTATACTTTTCATGTATCATGACTTTTTTAACCCTGATCATATCAGACTAATGTCAGTAGCACTGAAACAGATTCTACATAAATAAATATGAACTTCACTTTTTATTAATTCTACCGAAATGAAATATATAAAATAAGAAATAGAAAGAAAGAAAGATGAGTATCAAAACAATCAATTGAAAATAGATATGAATAAAGCTAATATCTAATCTATTTAAGTTCTTGCATTCTTTTAAGCAAAGTTGTGCATTCCCTCTTTCATTCTTTGTATTTCCAAACAATGTACCGCAATCAACACTGTCACAAAGCAATACAGTTTTGAGAAGCGAAGATAATTATTTTTCTACTATACTAATAGTTAAAAATAGAGAAAGTCTTCGTATTCTTAGTAAATTCTTTTTAAAGGTTTCGTCAAATATTAATTTTTCAACCTAAAAGTTGGATGATAAAAATTTAAGAGCCATGTCGTTAAACCATACAACCGTTATCTATTTCAGAAATGTCTATGTTTTTTTCTGAAATAATAGTTATATTTCTCATTTTAGACACACATTCACATATTGAGTGAAAATTTTAGCAATCATTTTTAAAAAATGACAGTTTTTTTTTTTATTCCATTTCATAAAGTAATCTTAGTGTCGTTTAATAATGAGCTTTTGAAATATATTTTAGTTTAAAAAATAGGTACATTTAATAACAACTTCTCAAAAATATACCCACTACAGTGCTTATTGAATTTGTCGAAATAAATTTGATTCTATCGGAGAGACGGTTTCGAAATTCGTTTGAAATTCGTGGAACTCTCCTAATCGATAAATTCTGTGAATTTTCTTGCCTCCGCAGAAAGATTCTTAATCTATTTTGAGTGGCATATATAGCTCCGCCTCTTTATTCTGGGAAACATGTCCGCAACTCTAACCACATAAAGAAGGCTGTCTGGAACATTCTAGAACTCCGTTGCCAAGGTAGCAGATTTTAATGTAGTTTCTACTGATAGATGGCAGCACTCCTGAATTAGTTTCATTTTGCATCAGTTTAAATTTTCTCAGAAATCTCAATATAGAATAAGGTGGGAGGAAAATTTGCATAAAGTATATACCGTAAAATTCGCGCACTTTTAACACCAAAAATAAGATTGAAATTTGCGGGTGCGCGTTATACGCCGGGTGTAAAAATGTTAGCTTTAAAAATAATAAAAAAAGAGATGAACATAAACAAAATAAACTTCTACATAGATCGAAATACTATTTATTTAAGAGGAATGACATTCATCATGAACTTAAAAGAATGTAATTCTAGATGTGTACTGTTTTTTTTAGCTTGGAATAATTCATCGAATAAATAACTTCAAAACGTAACTAATCATAACTTCAACGATACTTAGTGACGAATCTTTACGGCACTTTTCCACTAATACTCTAAGGCGTCTTTGGGGATTGTGTTGTGATTGTAATTTCGCGTATATTTCAATCAGCTCTGGAAGAAGAAAATGGGATATTCAAATAAATTAAGGTATTTAAGGAGAGCGTTTTAAGTTAACTTTTAGAAGGCGATTGAGCCAAGAGCCGTAGTTACGAAGTTAAGAAGATTCAAGTGGATTGCGAGTTTAGAATATTGCTGTTATTATTCAGCGAAGTAGCCTTAGAAAGATTGATCTACCTGGAGAGAACGACATTACAGCCAGGTGATATATTATAACTTTGCATATCTGACCACAAGGGTTAATTAAATTCTAACGAATGTTAATAATTCAAGTTGCGTGTATTTCTCGGACCTCCTATTCCGGTAAACCGTTCGATATTGAGCTTAGTACCTGATTAATTTCATATTTTGTAATTTAATTTAATAGTAAAGGTAAATTCCTTTAACGTAGGCATAGTGTTTAATATTTGTAATTAGAAGGTTTCTAATTGAATCTATTGAATAAATATAATTTGTTATTATACAAATGGCGTCTGGTCATTCTTTGTCACAAGTTAATCTTAGTGTCCAGGGTGGAACCCAGGGGTATTTTCATAACTTAACAAATACACAGTGTACGAGGAGATAAGCAAATGCTTAAAAATTCAGAAGAAAAGATTGTTTTATTAAGAAAATATAGTATGAAAAATGTTAGAAAACACATTAGGTAGTAAATCCACCTCTAACAGCTGTACAAGCCGCAGCACGGCGTGGCATCGAACCAATGAAGTCACCTATGAAGATCGGAAGATCATGCCATAATCTTCGCTATTGGGCAGTTAATTGACCAATATTCCGGGACGGCTGCAGTTGCCTTCCAAGTACCAGATGTTCATAAATAAATTTGAAATTTTCGAGCAGTTTGTAGCAAAAGCTATACAGCGGCATTGCAGGAAAATTGGGTAACGGCAGAATGAAATGATGGGATCGAGGGAAAATAAACAATGGGCTTCAAAAAATACCCCTAGGTGGCGTATTATAGCTTTATTGAAAACATATAAATCTACAAAAGTTTACAAAACATGCTCTATATGCTGTCCACAATTGTCTGCTACCATCTGGATGTGTAAAATCGCATGTTCGGCTGTTGAAAGCAGCATTGAGTGGGGAATATTACGCACATGGCGTTCGATGATTCGCTAAGATCGGATAGAGATGTAATAGGATCACGGTTGACCATGGCTTTGAGGGACCCCACAGCCAAAAGTCGCAAGTATTCAAGTCGAGTGATGTCGGACAGTGCTCTCCAACCTTTTTATCGCTGCGAACCGTTCAACGTTTCATAATTTTACCGCGGCCCACTGAGGGGGGGGGACACGTTGATTGTTTATATTTTAGATAGTTTTGATTTAACAATTTTAAATTTAATTACATTTAAATATGCCTTCAGAATAAAATATAGTTACACCAAAAACGAATAAAAGTGATTTCTGTGGAAAGTTGCGCAATTCCGAGAGGAATGCACTTTAAATACAATGGCAATAGTTTAACGTTCTTTAGGCGACCCGGAAACATTTAATCTACGGTCCGGTACCGGACCGGGGATTGCGGATCGCTGATGTAGGAGGCCACGCTGTAGGAAAATGCTGGCTGATGATTTTGTCCTCACCGAAATGGTGGCGAGCACTTTTTCACACAATGAGTGATCTGTGGAGGAGCACCATCCTACATAAACACCGTGGTTGTATCTCACCGCCTTGCCAGAAGAGCCGAAATAACGGATTGCTCTAATAATGAAGCGCATCGTTGACCGGTGATGGTGCATGTCCCAGGCCCTACGGCTCTGTGCTTTTGGAAAGAAAATGGAACCACAATGAAGTTTGTAGATCGTTACATGCGAAGACTGTGATGGAATTTGTAGGAATTAATGTGGGTTTGTACCAGCCCAAATACAGAAATTGTGCGTGTTAATTGCCCCTTCCAGAAGAAAGTGAGACTCGTCGATCAACAAAATGTTCCATGAATATTCATCCTGGAGCTCAACTCGCGCAAGAAGCCGCAAAGCAAAAAATTGTCTACTATCCATATCATCTGGCAAGAGCTGTTGTACTAACGACAGCTTATAGGGATAGTAGCGTTAGACCTTAGACATTTCGAAGAACCTGCTGAATCGTGGTACATGGTTATCAACAAATGTTGAAATACGCCAAATACAAGTGCTGCTGATTGTTTGCAATCTGTCTTCCTCCACTTGCGTCGCTACATCACCCACTACCTGTGCCGCAACACACTTTAATCCCTTTCCTGGCTAAATCCTCAATGTTCGCGTTGCTTCAAATTTCTTAATCATATTTGTTAATTCTTAACTAATGAGTGGATCTTTTTAAAACTGCTCCAAATACTGAAATTTCTGAAAAATTTCGGTAGCAGTGTCTCCGTTTCGGTAACACAATTTCACCAGTAAAGCACGTTCCTGGAGAGTCAACGTCATCACCTTTGATTTGGAAACGAGTATGAATGCGGCTCACCCTTTGCATCTTTATATTCCGCGGGTTGCTGTGCCCACACAAAATTACTATGGTTACCACATTTGCATATACCCATAGTTCACATTGCACATCGCCATCTAGGGATGGTTCATGAAACTCATTGTTTTTCCCCTCGGTAAAATTCCCATTATTTTATTCTGCCAATTCTGCTTATTTCTACTCAATTTTCATGCAATTTCGCTGCATAATTTTTGCTTCGGACTGCTCACAAATTTCAATTTTAATTATGCACACCATGTATGTCCCAGATGTGTTCTATTAGGGATATATCTGATGACCTGGAAGCTCACGGTAGTACATCATATCCTTTAAGACATTGTTGGGAAAGTCGTGCAATCTGTGGACTAACTTTGCCTTGCTGGTAAATGGCACCTGGATGACATGAGAGCATAGGCAGTACAATCGGTGTTAAAATCTCGTTCATTAAACTGCGTGCCGTCAAAGTGAATTGAAGGAGGACTAGACATGATCTAGTGTCCCAACAAATCACTCCCCATATTGTAATGTTTTTTTTTTTGTTTTTTTTTTGCAGTCTCCATATGCCTTTCGACCACAAATGCCGGATTGAATCAGTGGTCTGACCACCTACACATTGCGCTGATCTTTAGCATTTAGATTGAATCGGGATTCATCCCTGAAGATCACATTCCTCCAGTCAGTCATATTCCAGCTTACCCGAGGTCAGAATAAAAATGTAATCTAGACGGTCTATAATGTGAGGCCAATGTTAGGTGTATTAATAGTCGTCGACTCTTTTATCACCTCCGTCGGCTAGTCGTCTCCGAATAGTTTCCCTTGATACCACCGGATGTCTAGAAAGTGGTAAATGTCATCGAACTAATAATAGCGACACTGTAGGTGAGGAGGTGGCTGCTGTTATGATTGCTCGATCATGGTACGCATTCAGGTTCCCGGGGTGCTTTGACCCTCCCCTACGGCAGACTATTCCTTCCGTGATCCATTGTTGCCAACACCGAGCAACTACCATATCGCCCCGACCAAGGTGGTAGCCAACACGCCTGTCCGACAAACCTGCTTCTCTAAGGATTACTATGTGCGCCCCCTTTCAAAACCCTACAATTGTTCGTACTGTCGTCGGTTTCGTATCCGAGGCATCTCTAGTCACAATATTGTCCATCCAAGTCGATAGATTTTTTTTAAATAACCCTATGATACAAGCAATTATGCTTTTAAACTCTCCCGTTTGCGCATCTCATATCCGCATAGTGCGCTTACCCTTGTCTCACTGGTGTCGAAATTTTAATCATTTGCATATCTTTTACATGACTACATTTCTAGCAAGTTTTGTGATAGTAGCTCGACTTCTTCTGGGTGGATATTTTTTTTTGTGACAGAGTGTATTTTCACTGCATTAGGTTGTATAAAAGTACAACGAATGAACCTGAAATGCTATCTAAAGACCAATTTTGGAATACCAATAGTGATACAAAAAATCAACTGATTCCAAGCACTGTGTAAAACTGCTTTAATTAGCAGCAGAACTGAGCTTAAGTATATTCGAGTTGAAATTAACGCTAAAGAGTTTTAGACTTCTTGTCAGATCCTGCTGAAGACTCACATTGGTGCAGGGGAAAAAAGGGACGTTAAAAATCACTTATTACTTATTTTAATTTTTAAGTTTGACATTTTTATCCAGAGTGTATCAATACTTAAAAATATAATTTGTTAATAAAATTGTAAAGAAAATATATGAAATACAAATGACATTAAAAGGTAACCGTGATTTTGCCAAAGCGTATAAATGGATAATATTCATGATATTTAGTGTCACTTGGTATAGAAAATGTATATAAAATTGTTTTAAGAATAGTATTACAATAAAAAAATTAAGTACAATATTTTGACAAAAAATGAACATAGAATGACACATTTTCAAAATGTTCTCCTTTTGTGAAAAATGCTTCTATTATAATAATATTTCACCTGTATATAGCTCAGACCTCTGTACAGAGGCTCATCTAGAATTTTTGAAATTTATAACTTAGAAGTGGGTTTATCCATGTTTTAAGACAACAGAAACAGAAATTTTAAGAAAAAAAAAAAAACTCCGATAATTATTTCAATTGGTTGTAACTCTGAAAATAATGTGAATTTTTCAAAATTCATATTTGAGTCTCTGTACAGAGGTCTGGGCTATATACAGACAAAAATATTATTATAATAGAAGCATTTTCACAAAGAGAGAATATTTTGAAAAAAGGTTATTCTAAGTTAATTTTTTGCCGAAATATTAAATCCGAAATATGTATTTAAATAATTTTTTGTCAAAATGTCCTGAAAATAATTTTATGCATGTATTCTAATCTGAATGACACTAAATATCATGAAAATTATCCATTTATGCGCATTTTTAAAACCACGGTTCCGAACGTAGTCCGATACTTTAAGTTACAAAAAGTTTCTATGTTGTTTTCTTTAGTATACTACACTTGGCGAAACATTTTGGCTAAACCAAAAGGGCTTATTGACCCTTTTTGAGGGTATGTTTCCAACTTCCTCTTTGATTGCTTTTTGAAGCCATTGAAGTGCCCTTCCTCAAGTCTATTTAATTGATTTTGTAGTATCCCTTCCCAAAATAGCCACCGGGGAATGGTGGTAGCCATTACTCAGGAGGAAGACAATTTTTTTTTTTTTTTTTTTTTAGCTATTTTATAGTTGATATGGCAGTATGACTTTGTGTAGAATCTTGGTGAGAAACAAGGTTTTCTTGAGGATAAAGACGTTTACTTTTTTTTGATCAAGTGTATCAAAAAATTTATTCTGATAGTATTTAACTTCAATTTTAACTTTTGTTCTACAAAATATGGGCTTGTTAAGCCTTAAGAGGACATTCCCATTCATACCATAGCACTTGACGGCCAACTTGCTTTTTGAAAATCAACCGCGTCTTTGTGACGTTTTTGCGTATAATATATTATATCTTCGTTTTGCCAGTTGTGAATGACAGATAAAACAGAGCTTCATCCAAAGTTATTGATGATTTGCATCTACCTTTGCGTAACGTTAAATAGAAAGGGCAAGAACGTTTTCTTCGTTTTTTACGGTATTTGCAGACAATTGATGGCAGGCTGATTTATTCACTGTTTTATAGCCAATTTTCTTAATCTGACGACAAAATGTCGATTGCGAGACATGTAGTTTCTTTGCTTAAGTTATTTGAGGCAGAGGGTTTTTACAGCGATAAGTCTTTTCAGCTTTTTTTCTTTCCCCAAGGGCTTTCATCTTTCATCCTCATTTTTTTCCTGGAGCTGTTGACTGACAGTAAAATTTTATTCTTTTCAACCAATTTTTTATTTCTTTCTCTAGAAACTGATCTTAATTGTATATTTTAAAAACAATTATATTTCACTGAGAAGCACATAGCGTTGTCCGTCTCAATGAAATAATTGTTCTTAAAATTTGAAAAGTGGGAGCCATGTGTCGCACAGTCGGCAGGAACTTTTATAACAAAGTAGCTGTTAGTTCTTATTAGCATCACACTAAGGTCGACGTATTTGGTGTAAAGAATGCCCGAGGGAACCGAGCTCTTCTGAAAAGGGTCTACAGCTGCAAACTGATCCCCTGATAAACAACCTCCCATGCGTCCAGTCTTTATTGAACAAAATCAAAGTTTACATTTTTAACAGCCGTACCAGTAGAATACAAATTAAAGATAATGGCACCATATACATACGTAATTAAGTAGTACAAATATACAAAGCAAAAATAAAAAAAACATAAAAGGTAAGAGAAAAAAAAGTACTTACATTATTCCAGTATTGTTGCAAATGCATCAAAAATAGTAAAATTACCTAATGCTAATTCAATATTCAAAGACAAAAGAGAAAAAAATTTTTAAAAGAAAAGAAAAAAATTTTTTCGCAAAATTCATTTTTATAGTTGGCGTTACCACTTTCGGTTGATATTTTTTTTTTTTCATTTAATTTGTACTTCAATTTAAAAAATGAATCATCGTCGGCAGGAGATTGATTTATTTAAGACTCCATTCATTTTTCAGTAAAAAAAACCATTCATTTTTTCAGCAGAAAAAGAAGGGGGGGAAAGAAATTATGAAATTTTATTCGAGATATGTTTTGCTATATTTAAAAAAGGAAATTAAAATTAAATGAATATTCGCACTGTTAACTAAGGGCTAACCAGAAAACTACATTATATTGTACGAGAAATAAAAATAGGGTATAAAGTCTGAGAAATCTCCCTGTGCTCCCTAGTCCCGTGAAACCATTCCACTTGTGACTACATAAGAGTAACAATCCAATCTCGTTTAAGGAATTTGGTCCTGGATGTCAGAAGCAATTCTAATACGTGTTTAGAGTGAATGGGAGGATTTTTGGTGATAGATTGAAACCAAGTGTTTTTAAGTATTTTGAGATGGGGAGAACGAATGTGTGAAAATCATTAGTCAGAGGACATGGGAACACATACTGATCGGCGTCCCCAACAGAACCCCGAAGACAGTTGGGAGTAGCTTTTAATTTGAAGCGATGCAAATAAGAAGAGCGATTAGTTGAGAATTGTGTTACGCAACTTGAATGGGGGTTGATATCTAAGATGGGTTAAGACAAGAAGGGCTTAACTCGAAAGCCAGTATAAGAGTTTAGCCACCCACTCTCCTAGTCCTCAGTTAATTTATTTCGAAGGACTTTGATGACAAAGGAGATGGGGAAAGGTGAGTGAGTGAATATTAACGTTGCACTGTTCAGCTACACGATGGTTTTTTGGCTACGGACCTCGAAATATTGAACCATGGTCAAGTGACGAAAACGACACCTGAGGTGGCACCTCCTCTCCTAACTACCACACCAACCAGAGGACGTTTGAACTCTCGATAGATTTAACGCGCATCGCTCCCCTACACACGACGGGTCTTCAATAGTACTGAGCTCAAACTCAAGACATGCCAGGCACGATCCGATACCTTGACCCCTAGGCTACCATGGCCACGAGATAAGGGTGGAAATATTCACCTCTAAACTATTAGTAGTAGAGACTAGCATAATGATCTGCAATATCATTAAAAACTATTTTTTCAGCCTTAATCCAGAAAATACTATAAAAATGATATATAGAGAGTTTATTCTTTATCGAATTAAGATCAATGGACCTCGTAATTTTGAAATACGGTCAAGTGACGAGGACAACACCTGAGCCGGCTTCTCACTTTCTTATATATAACTTCCACATCATGCCACCACGATAGTTTAGCCAAGAGGTGGACTGCCACGGTCCGTTTAAGACAGTGTTAGCCGGCCCTATCCGGCATTTGAAATGCAGATTCAATTTTCACACATTACCCCAAATAATAACACAAAATGTAAATTCTGCTCAGCTTTAATGATTTTGTAAGACCTTTTGAAAAATTCACAGCATTTTTTTCGTAGACATGAATTTTTATGGGCATGTGATACTCATTCGGTGAATCAAAGGGCACATGCATTTGATTAAAAATAAGTTTGGAATATTCCTTTCTAGAGTAATAAGTTAAGGATTCTTTTAACCAATGACGAGAAGTTCCATTACTCTCCATTTCTAAAGTTAATTTCCTCTTTATAGAAAAGGTCTGTCACATGCTTATACAAAGCGTCAGTTGTAGATTCTACAACTTCAACAAATCGTAAAAATATTTCAAGCGTATTTTATTTTCTTTTTCACTGTAATAGTGAATATACAGAAAAGTTTTCAGACTGTAGTATATGTAGACTTATCAAGAATCTAAGAAAATGATGACTTATTTATATATAGTTCTACAACCCCCCTGTTATTTGAATAATTCAGAAAAAACCACTAACTTTATTTAAGCTGAACATTTTGCTCTGTGTAAAAAATGTCTTAACTCTCTGAAGTAGTTGAAATAAATCGCGTACCGATCTTGGTAAAAAAAAAATTCTTCAAGTTATCAATTGATAGTGTAGCAGTATGGTAAATGACAAACACGCAGAATTTTATTTTTAATACAATACTTTTGTCAAAATTTTCAGAGCTTTTTTTTTCAGAATGAAACTATGAATCATTTATATGCTTCTTAGAAATATTATTTTATAATTTTTATGTGCTTTCAATTCAGATTTATTTGTCTTATAGTATACATCTTATAATTTTTACTAAAGATTTTATTTTTATATTTGGAACGAAAATAGCAAACATTTGCATAATTATCCTATGGTGTAAAATAAAGTTCGTGACGAAGAAAAGAATAAAATTAATATCGCACGGTTTAAAAAACTTGCTTGATTGATTTTTTCATTAACATTGCAGTCCGATGCTGCTCTAGGGCTTTCGGTGACAGACCTCACAATATTGTACCTCGGTCAAGTAACAAGGACGACATCAGAACTGGCTCCCACTCTTCAAATTACCACAGGGGCGTAACAGAGAGAATATTAGCTCCCCCCCCTGCTAAGTCAGGTTTTTGGCCTCAAACCGGATCTTACAAAGGATTGCAAAACCATGACTTAATGTAGGTTTTAGGCCTTCTAGCATCCTGGGCTCCTCTCGCGATGCAGGGGGTAACGTTACGCCACTGAAGTACCACAACGGGCTAACTTGAGGATTTTGAGTATCAACAGATCAGCCCAAGGCCGGATTTACGTATGGGCTAAATGGGCTGCAGCCCAGGGCCCCTTTCTCCGATGAAGATAGCAAACAGAAAGAGATGCTTACAATCAAAATAGTAATAAAATAATATAAACTGGTAAAAGAATAAAACTCAAAAATAAAACACCATATCAAATTTATTTTTATTTTCGAGAGCTATTAAAACATACTTATGTACCTGTTTATTCAAGTTTCAAGTAAGAAGTAAGTACCACACAATACACATTTCTAAATTATTTAAGTAGGAAGATATCGAAGTTATAATTAAGTATTTTCTGTATTTTCAAAGATTGCAAACATCAGGATTTCTCATAAATATTTGTCTTAAAATTTGTGATGAGTAACTTATTTTCTTCTATAGCATGGAAAAAAATAACAATCATTTTTATACATTATGGAGATTCACCGTGAATGTTGGAAAAATGTAAAATAATGGATAAATGTAAAATAGTCTTGACTTGTTCGTAATAAGTCAGTTTTTTTAAGTATAGGTAGCAACAACAAATAATGGATGACAACGGAAAAAACAATATTTATTTAAAGTAAGGCAAATAATTCTAAAGTTTATTTTTATAAAATCCTTTTAAACTGATGGACCAATAAATAATAATAATCAGCGTTTTATGTTTTAGCGAGTATAGACAAGGATTTTTTATTTTTTTTTAATTAACTAGGTACTTTTTTTCAATTACCTCAGAAATATAATATATTGTTTTGTAAAAAATTTTTAGAATATTTTTAGTTTATTAAGCACAGTCGGTTGCGTTATCGTAATTTTATTACCTAAACTTCTAAATTGATTTTCAGGAAAATCAAATACTTAATAACCAAAATAAATATGCTTGACAGAAAATATAAAAGTGTAGCGGGAAAACGAAAGCTATTGTTAAATCGAGAAAAAGAAAAAATTAAATGTGTCAAAAATGTAACTTTTTTACAATGGAACAAAGTAACAAGAATATAACAAACGCAGAGACATTAACACTAGATTGCCCAAGGAAATCAATTTGATTGCTTTTTATTTCAAATAGAAAAATAATTATGTATATAATGACACAACTTTTTTTTAGAATACACTTTGTTTCCCAAGTAAAAAATTTTTTATCGTTAATATTTACTAATATAACTTGTTATATGACTGTAAATAATATAAAAATATTAAAAATTAATTTTAAACACAAGTTTTTTTACACATTAGTTATTCTCTTACAATGCAGTCATTTTGACTGCTTTGAGGGCAATATAGGTATATATATATATATATATATATATAAATTTCAGTCTTTCTAGTGTTAACAAGGGAAAGAAACTTCGCCAAAGAAAACGGAGAAACACAACAAGCAAATATTAATGATGAAAATATGTAAGATTTCGATGACCAGCAGCCTTCTGAAAAAGATTTTGTTCAGCCAGAGGACATCTGCAATGCCTCGACCGAAAAGTGTTTAGAAAATGTTGGGTACGAGTTTGAGAAATATACGTTGATGTGGGTTCGTGGCCTAAATCGATTATATCCTTTCACATGAAATGAGTTATTTTCAAAATAAAGATCCAAACAATACATATTCTGTTTCGGTAAGAGAATACAAAGAACAAAATAAACCATTTTCGAATAATCATTTAATTAAAATCTTAAAAATTGCCAAGTACTGGAAAGGTTTTGGTTAGGTTATTCAACTAGTATTGGTAGTGTTTTTTTTTGTTTAACCTGCAAAATTTTTCTTAAACAAATTCTCAATACACAACCGGCTTTTCTGATTTCGAACACGTAACAGTGATTGGAAACAATTGTTCAGAAAATCATAAAAATTCTATTCGACATAAAAATTCAGTGTTAATTTGGTTGACTCGAAAAGAAAATAAGTCTGTTTTAGATAGACAGTTACAGGAGCAACTAAGAAAAAATACAGAATATTACCACTCGGTCCTCAAACGGGTTATTTCGGTAGTAAAGTATTTGGCTATAAGAGGTTTTTCAATTAGAGGGGTACCGAGGAAGTTTTTGGTTCTCCATATAGTGGTAATTTTACGGGTGTCCAGGAACTGCTTGCAGAGTTCGACCCATTCATTCGTGAACATTTTGAACAGCGAGAATTAAAACCAAAATCGTTAATATCGTACTTATCAAATCAATATATGAGCAAATAATTGCAATTATGGGCAAGAAAATCCTTGAAACAATTACAACTCAAATAAATAACGATGACACAAAGTACTATTCAATTGCGATGGATTCAACACCAGATTTGTTTTACAATGACCAACTTGCTATTGTAATACAGTATTGTTTTCGAGGAAAAGTGTATGAAAGATGAGTTTCATTAATTAGTATTAGCATTCACACTAGCTTATGCTTATTTAATTCTCTACAAGAATTTTTAGAAAAAAATGGACTGCTATTAGATAATTGTAGGGGACAGTCATTTGACAACGCTGCTAATATGTCCGGTCGATATAATGGTGTGAAAGCTCTTTAAAAAATAAAATAAATACACTAATTATGCGCCGTGTGCTGCACTTTCTCTTAATCTGGATGGTGCAGAATCAGTTAAGGTTGCAACTGAAATCATGAACGTCTTTGGATTAGTGCAACAAGTATGTTTTCTTTTCTGCTTCGACCCATAGGAGGAATTTCTAAATCGTGAAATTAAACTGAAGTTTATACCTTGAAAAGTTTAAGTCAGACCAGATGGGCTTGTCACTATGATGCTGTTGAAGTCTTAAAAGAAAGATAATTATGATAATTTGGTGAAAGTATCTATATAAGCCAGTAACAACCTCCGGACTGAAGTGATCCTTTTAGTCTAGTGGTTAAGCTACGTGTGTATATGGGAGAGGAAAATTAAAAGAGACACGCTTATTTTTGCTTTAGATAAGCTAATCCTTGATTTAAATAGAAGAAGCCAAGTATATATATATATGTATGAAGAATATAGTAAGGAATTTAAATTTTTGATGGATTTGCAAGATCACACACAAAGTAAGATGAACGTCTACCTGGAGAGTGTACGCGCGCTATTGATGATTCTATTCAGATGACGTAGACCAACATTTAGTATATGAAAGTGTTCAGAGTTCAAAGCTTATATTTAACAATAAAACAAACTGAGCTAGAGTCCTATACTTGCAGTGATATGTTCAATTTAATTTTTGAAAAGAAATTTGTTGACGTTTTACCAAATTTGTATACCATTTTAAAGATTTTCTAACGCTCCCGATTACTAGTTATGAAGCGGAGTGTGCGTTCTCTAAAATGTTCTATATAGAAAACAAATATAGGACAACAATAACTAATACTAGGCTTAATTATTTATCACTTCTTTCTATTAATACTGATCTCACCAGAGACTTAAAACGTGATGAGCAAATAAAAGACTTTGCGGCACAAAAGTGTAGAAAATTTTTCTGTAAATTATGTAATTGCTTAGAACGTATTTAGATTATATGAAATAAAAAAATAAAAACCTTAAATGTCATATATTGTAAATTTTCCCGCACAAATTTTTTTAGGAAAAGGGCGAAAATTTTAATTATTTAGAGGGCCTCCAGATATCGTTAGCCCAGGGTCCCCAAAGGTCACGGTCCGGCCCTGGATCAGCCCCTCTAAACGGCGGATCTTTAGTCAGACAAGACTTCAAACCCATGATTTGATAGCCCCGGCCTGAGAAAACACGATTATCGCTGACACTTTAAAAAGTAGCTCCATCTGGCGGTTCTGGTTTGCATCATTTGTCTCGTCCATAGCAGCTTAGAGCGAACGCCTACGCTATAATCTCATCAACCAATAACATTGTGAAGATCTTGCTCAATATCAATACCTGTACATTACTTAAGGTCAAAGCACTGAGTGGGCTCTTGTGTTAGAATTATTAAGTGATAAATGTATTTTTCTTTTTTTTTTTTTGCGTTAGAGCATTTCTCTTTTACAATATGAAAATTCATAACTGACAACATTAAATACACGTTGAATTTCAAATTTGAAGTAATGCAGCCTTAAAAAATCTGTTTTTAAAGTATTTTACCATTTTATTAACTTTATTTAAGGGATTAAAATTTTGATAGACGAAATCTATAGTTATATACAAAAGAAATAGAATTAAAAGAACACATAGTTTAGTATCAAAATTTCATATCTAGTAGTTTCAGACAGTTTTGGGACTTTTAAAATTAAATTTCTATCCACTAATTGAATTTATGCTTTTTATAATTATTTTTAGTTTTATAAAAGAATGAGAAACTATTTTCATTTATTAAAATTGCATAAATGTTTATTGTGATTAACGAATGCATTCCTTGTTTTCTAGTCAGATTTTCTACTTTTTAGACACTTTCACTTTAACCAAAAAGAATTATATTTATTAGTTAATAAAAATCAACTGATTGAAGAAAGAAGTATATATATATATAATTCCTAATACTCTAAAACCTTTTCTTTCTTCTGTCTGTGTTTAAACCAGGACTTCTAAACCTGAAGTACATTCAACCCTGTGAATGTGAAGAAATATTTCTGGAGGTCGAGTAAAAAAAATGGATAATAAATAAATTATTAAGCTCTTTTCAGAGACATTTTCTTAAAGATACATTCAAGAATATTTAAACTAAAAATCTCATATGCCTCATAGTTATACTGAAAGCAGGCTGAGAACTTTTTTTCGAAATTAAAGCCTGTTTTAGTGGCGAACAAACCTTCACATTTCTGTTTTAGCATACTAACCCCAAAAATTATTATTAAATTTTTTTAAATAAATATATTATATATATATATATATATATATATATATATATATATATCTCTTAATATATATAAATCTCGTGTCACAATGTTTGTCCTCAATGGACTTCTAAACCACTTAACCGATTATAATAAAATTCGCACACCATGTGCAGTTCGATCTAACTTGAGAGATAGGATAGTTTAAATCTCAAATTATAGTCGCAATTTTAATTTATTGCTAATTATTGTCTGTTATTATTTGACAGTCACAATTATCTGTTAACTCCAAATGATTCTAACAGATGTCGATACCTTTCGACTGGGTTGAGTAAGTAATCAATAGATGGCGCTGCTATGGTAAATCTACGAACGTGTCATATAAGCTATATTTTAATAGCATAATTACCACGTGTTGTTGACGCTATAAAATTAATTAAATTTATTTTGTAGTGAACGAAATACCGTATAATTCAATTATTTCCACTTTTAAATTTTTGGTGTTAGCATAGCCGGCCACGTGTTACTTAGACTGATGTAAGTATTATCAAATAATTATAAAATTTAATTAAAATGTCAATGCAAAAATGATACACAATTTCCTACACTTTTTCAATAGTTGTACAAATATTTTTTTTTATTGTTTTCATTTAACCGCTATTAAAAAATATTTAGCACTTATTATTTCAATGTGCTATGATAACAAGTTTTTCAGATTTTTTTTCTTATATTTAAACGATTAAATTAGTATTTCAATTCTTATTGAAATTATTATTTAAACTCTATAATTTAAATATGTACATGTCAGTATTATCACATAATTATAAAAGTTAATTAGAATGATTTTCAATTTTTTTTTTTCTCATATTTAAACGATAATTTATTATTTTCAGTCAAATGCCACGGAAAAAATCTAACCTCAACAACGCGAGCACCAGAGAGGCACGACGCAAACGTATTAAAAGAGCCCATCAGTTGGCAGAACAAATTGAATCAAGAAATCTAGCACAAAGAATCAGTACAGCAGAAGGTCATGCACAAGAATCTCAAGAACAGTGTAACGAACGTCTTCAAGAGAATATCATAAGAACAAGAGCAGCAGGAGAACGAGACATAGCCACAGTAGGAGCACAGGAACAATAATTTCAATTTACACATGTAAGTAATATCACATAGTTTTATAAAAGTTAATTAATATATCAATGAGAAAATGGCACAAAACTCCCCACACTTTTTCAATAATTGTACAAAAATTTTTATATTATTTTTATTTAATCTCTATTGAAAATTATTTTGCACTTATTATTTCAATGTTAAATTATTATTTTCAGTCAAATGCCACCGAAAAATCTAACCTCAACAACGCGAGCAGCAAAGGGTCGCGACGCAAACGTGTTGAAAGAGCTCAGCAATTACCAGAACAAATCGAAACAAGAAATGCAGCTCAAAGAATCAGGACTGCAGAAAGTCGTGCACGAGAATCTCAAGAACAGCGTGACGAACGTCTGCAACAGAATATTACGAGAACAAGAGTGGCACGAGAACGAAACATAGCTACAGTACGAGCACTAGATCGACAAAGGCAACGGATCAGCCGCTCATTAACACGTGCATCATTCGTTCGGCTTGCTTTTGAAT
Source organism: Trichonephila clavipes (assembly GCA_019973935.1). Taxonomy (NCBI): domain Eukaryota; kingdom Metazoa; phylum Arthropoda; class Arachnida; order Araneae; family Nephilidae; genus Trichonephila; species Trichonephila clavipes. The sequence continues at coordinate 41,344 of BMAU01006424.1, read as the reverse complement.
ATGCACCAGATATTAACTACTCAGCGCATTCAAAAATTGCTATCGGTGGAATGGATAAAGTATGTCAATATTGTCATGCATTGAAATTTCGGAATGAAGCAGCCGGCATGTGCTGCGCATCAGGAAAAGTTGTGCTGTCACCTCTACCCGCTCCGCCGGAGCCTTTATTATCCCTTCTTACTGGCAATTCAGATGATTCCAAATTATTTTTGCGTAAGATACGCAAATTTAATTCTTGCTTCCAAATGACGTCATTTGGGGCAACTAAAATTTGCGATCGTGCATCCGATGGACGTAATTTTGAAACTACATTCAAAATTCAAGGCCAGGTGTACCATAAAATCGGATCACTGATGCCAATGCCTGATAACAATCCGAAATTTCTTCAAATTTATTTTATGGGCGATTGTGAAGAGCGCGTGACGACTCGGTGCCTGTATAATTTTATTGAACAAGCAGAGGAAAGAGCAATTGTGATATTATTGGAAAATTTTTTTAGAAGATCACAATCAACTAATTCAATTGATCAAAAGAGTTTCGCCACGACTGCAAAATGACAATTATCAAATCGTCATAAAAGCCGACAAAGTACCATTAGGTGAACATGCTGGTAGATTCAACGCTCCAACTGTTGATGAGGTTGCTGTTATCATGGTTGGTGATCCAGTTGACAAAAAGATCTATAAAAATTACACGGCGAGACAACACTATCAGTACGATTTCGGATCTACACCGTTCATATGACGCACTATAATATCCATTGATATTTTGGCAAGGACAAGATGAATATCACCTTAATATCAAACAGTATGATCCAAATACCGGTAAATTTGACAATTATCTGTTTACTTTCTTACTATATGTATTGATTTAATTTCGTATTGCATTTTATTTTTTATTTTTTTAGGTGATTACAGAAATAATAAAGTTAGCTCAATGAACTACTACGCACACCGAATAATGGTTAGACAACATCAAGACAATTATATCCTTCGATATCGTCAGCTGTTCCATCAATACATTGTTGATATGTATGCTAAGGTCGAAAGCGAACGCTTGCGATTCCTTCGATTTAATCAGGCAAAACTACGATCGGAAGAATATATTCACTTACGAGATGCTGTTGCTGGAAACATCGATGGAAATTTAAATCCCAATGACATCGGTAATGCTTTCATTTTACCTTCAAGCTACATCGGCAGTCCACGGAACATGCAGGAATACATGCAAGATGCGATGACTTACGTACGTCATTACGGCCGACCGGATTTATTTATTACATTCACATGTAATCCGAATTGGGAAGAGATACAAACTTTACTATTGCCAGGACAACAAGCCATTCATCGTCATGATTTAACTGCACGTGTGTTTAAACAAAAATTGAAATCCTTAATTGATTTTATTGTTAAATATTCAATTTTTGGTATCACACGTTGTTGGCTGTATACGATAGAGTGGCAAAAGCGAGGTTTGCCTCATGCCCACATTTTGGTTTGGCTTAAAGATAGAATCCGTCCTGAAGAAATCGATCAAATAATTTCAGCCGAAATTCCAGACCCATTAATTGATCAAGAATTATTTGATATTGTCACCAAACACATGATCCATGGGCCATGCGGTGCTTTCAACATGACGTCACCGTGCATGGAAAATGGAAAATGTAAAAAAACTTCCCAAAGCCGCATACGAATGACACGATCACGGATATTGATGGTTATCCAAAGTATCGCCGCAGAAGTACTGAGAATGGTGGCCACACATTTACAATGCGACTGCCGAACTTTCCAAATCAAGTTGAGTTTGATAATGAGTGGGTGGTACCATACTCACCACTACTTTCAAAAACTTACAAAGCTCATATCAATGTTGAGCTTTGCAGTTCTGTTAAATCAATTAAGTATATTTGTATAATTATGTAAACAAAGGCAGTGATTTGCCCATATTTGAAGTACAAAACATTAATAAAAATGACGAAATAGCACGATACCAAATGGGCAGATACATTAGCAGCAATGAAGCTATTTGGCATATTCTCAGCTTTCCCATCCACGAAAGAGATCCTGCTGTCGAACATCTGGCAATACATCTTGAAAACGGTCAACGTGTATACTTCACTGAAGAAAATGTTCTCCAAAGAGCGTTCGAAGCTCCGAAAACGACTCTAACTGAATTTTTTACATTGTGTCAAAAACCTGATGTTTTTGGCCAATTCGCGAAGACATTGGTGTATGGTGATGTTCCACGTTATTTCACATGGAACAAATCCAGTAAAAAATGGGAGCCACGGAAACAAGGAAAACCACATCCTTCCATTACAGGCATATTCAAAGCTAAGACATTGGGGAGACTTTACACGGTACATCCAAAGCAACGTGAGTGCTTCTATTTACGTTTGTTATTGGTGAATGTTCCCGGACCAACGTCTTTTGAATTTTTACGAACAGTTAATGGTCGAGTATTCAATACATACCAGGATGCATGTCGTGAACTGCAATTGCTAGAAGACGATAACCATTGGGACTTAACGCTTGCTGATGCTGCGTTGACATCAACACCGAATAACATTCGTCAGTTGTTTGCAATTATTTTGACGACATGTTATCCCTCGCAAGCACAAACTTTGTGGGAAAAATATAAAAATTGTATGACAGAAGACATCTTGCACCGAATTAGACAAACAAATCAATCCCAAAACATAGATTATACACCAGAGATGTACAATGAAGCATTGGTCTTAATCGAGGATTTATGTGTTCTTATTTCAAATTTACCACTTAATCATTATGGTATGCCATCACCTAATCGTCCAGCCACCGACTTAGTCAATACCGATTTACAACGAGAAAATCAATATGACCATGGAAGTTTAGCAACAATTATCATGAACAGTGAACCGTTACTGACAGCAGAACAAAAAATTATTTATGATCGGATTATGCTGGCTGTTGCTGCTGAACAAGGCGGTTTTTTTTCTTGGATGCACCCGGTGGAACCGGTAAGACATTTTTAATATCGTTGATTCTTGCCAAAATACGGCCGCAACAAAAAATCGCATTAGCAGTAGCATCGTCAGGCATTGCGGCTACTTTACTGGATGGTGGGCGAACAGCACATTCAACATTCAAGCTGCCATTGAACGTTCATAATAAACCAGATGCAATGTGTAACATCAAAAAGAATAGTGGAATAGCTGCAGTGTTGCGGAAGAGTTCTATCATAATTTGGGATGAGTGCACAATGGCACACAAATATTCACTTGAAGCATTAAACAGAACTATGCAAGATTTAAACAGCAATAATAAACTTTTCGGTGGTGCTATCTCACTTTTGTCTGGTGACTTCCGGCAGACCTTACCGGTTATACCTCGCTCTACTTTCGCGGATGAGATTAATGCATGTTTGAAACAATCATTCTTATGGCGAAGTGTTGAAACACTTGGATTGACCATAAATATGCGAGTACAATTGCAAAATGATCCATCAGCACAAATATTTTCCGAACAACTACTACATATTGGGAACGGTAAAATAGAACTGCAACTAAATACGCAATGCATTAAACTACCAGACAATTTTTTGCACTGTTGTTCAGGATAAAAATGAATTGATTCAGAGTATTTTCCCGGATATACAGAATAATTATTTGAATCATGAATGGCTTAGTCAACGGGCGATTTTGGCAGCCAAAAACGTTGATGTTGATGAAATTAACTTCCAGATACAACAGTTGTTACCAGGCGATCTGATGTCTTTTAAATCAATCGATACTGTTGTTGATGAAAATGAAAGTGTAAATTTTCCGATTGAATTTTTAAATTCATTAGATATCCCTGGAATGCCACCACATAATCTTCGATTAAAGATTGGTTCCCCTATTATTCTCCTCCGTAATTTGAATCCACCTCAATTATGTAACGGTACGCGTTTGGTCATCAAAAGATCACCGGAAACATTCTTGAAGCAACCATTTTGGCTGGGAAGTTTAAAGGAAAAGTGGTCCTGCTGCCACGTATTCCGATGATACCATCAGATTCTACCATACCCTTCAAAAGGCTACAGTTTCCAATTCGTTTAGCTTTCGCCATGTCTATAAATAAATCTCAAGGTCAAACAATGTCCATTTGTGGTTTAGATTTGGAAAATCCATGTTTTTCTCATGGGCAACTATATGTTGCGTGTTCACGTGTTGGGAAACCGTCGAATCTATTTGTGTTAGCTAAAGACAGGTTAACCAAAAACATTGTGCACCGATTGGTGTTAAATTAAATTGAAATTGAAAGTATTTATAATTCAAAAAATAGATATTAATGTTTAAAAGTTTAAGACTGTCTGCCTTGCATACCTCATTTATGAGTTTAAGCGTCACATGTTATTTACTGTATTATACTGTATTATACTTATATTTGTTATAAAATAAATAGAAATAATAAATCTGATAAATTTTTATTTTGTACCTATTGATTTCTGCTTAATATCAAGTGTAAGAACATTTTAATTAATTGTGTTCAACGTACTTCCCTTCAAATCTCAATCCAGTGAATTTGTATACCAACATCAACATTTTCGTCTTTGTTCGTAAATAATTTCATTGTACTAAAGGGTTATAGTAGTAGAAAGTCAAATAAGGAGTCAAATTAGATTGTTTACTATAATGTAATATAACAAAAACTTTAGCCACAGCAACGCGTGGCCGGGTCAGCTAGTATATATATATATATATATATATATATATATATATATATATATATATATATATGTATATAAATTATATTAATTAACAAAAATATGCTAAAAACTAAAATGCATTTGAAAATATTTAGATCATAGTCTAATTTAGTTTTTCCTAAACTATCGGTCCCTCAATATGTATAAGCCTGATATCGCGGCCTCAAGAGTTTGAACTTCCCTCCCTGACACTCAACACTTGCTGAGTGTGTGTGAGAGGCGTGTGTGTGAACTAAAGATTTCTCTCAATAATAATACTATCTCTATTACTTATATGCAGACTTTTTGAAGCTTTTTTTTTAAAAAAGCAGTAAATATCTAATTAAAAAATATTACGTTTGTGATGTACCTCCTTTTTGAAGTACATCCCTCGAAGTATCAGCGTGAGTTAGAGGTGTAGGGTTAGTGAAAGAACTCGGATCATACATTATCTTAATATGACTTTATTAAGATATTCAACTTAAACTTTTAACAAATATAATTACAATAATTAATATGAGAGAATCTACGATGACACAATACGCAACACACAATATATATATTTAAATATTTATAATATGATCAATTCTAATTCTCAGATCAAAATCTCAATAATCGAACCGCTTAATCCTCAATTCTAATAAAGTGTAATCAATCCTACCTTATATTATTCCTTAATACTACTTGTCTTTATCTGCAATGGTATGCAACTTGACGGTTAACTTCTAGTCGAACACCAATATGTGTTTATCCACGACAAGTAGAACTTAATCAATCTTACACAACGAACTGCAATAATCATCAACTGCCACAACGCACATCAATTGTCTAACATTCCTTTACATTGCCATCCCGCTTACTCTAAGATCTTATATTTAAAGTCGGTTTATTTGCATTTCTTCTTCACATCTCGTTTCTTGGATTTGGTTGGAAAAGAGTTGCCATTAATTCTGGCCCAAAGAACCCAAAGGACTTGTTAAAGAAAAGACGCGTAAGACGTCACACGTTGTAGTAGTGGCTATGTAGTTGCTAACAATAAAAAAGCTGTGATATAATAGTCTTGATCGAAATACATATTCTAGTAGAGATTTTTCATTGGGGCAATTTAGTGAACTTTTGACTACGAGGGCCTATTTTTCAGTTTCTTTAAAGATGCCTTTCAGAGGAATGTTAATGGCTTGCTATAGTTTAATTATTTTCGAACCCATGACAAATTTTTATGAACACATAAATTTCAGATTTTGCTAAAAATTTGCTTACGTACGTAAACTTAATATTTTAAATTGAAAAGTTCAAACTATATACTTTATTAAACACACATATTACACAGTTATGTTTTCAATATAAAATCCATAATTCCCTTACGAAAGATTTCCATATAATATATGAATACTTATGTTTCCAATAATATAAAGAATAGTTCTAAATTTAATGAAATCTTCAATTTATTTCAAAATATATAAAATGCAGAATTAATTATATAAAGAAGAATCAGTTGAGATGTGAAATCGTATGCAATATATTTACATTTCATTAATGTAAATTTGTGAATTTATTGATAAATACGAGCACAATAATACCCACGCACAGTTTCATTATACCTATATTTATGTTTTATTAATTATTTCAAAATTAGCGTGTGTGTGTGTGAAATGCGTAAAATATTTTTCAGGATTACTTTCGGGACATTATTTTAATGCGGACAATAATATTAGAAGAAAAATTACTGATTGTAATATTTGTGACACTTTATTTTCATCAGGGGAAACATGCTCTCACAAAATATGTATATGTTGCAGGGAAATGATGAAATTGGGGATTTGATCAAGTGAGTGAGGGAATATTAACATCGCACTGTTCAGCTACACAATTGCGTTTGGCGACAGACCTCGTAATTTCTAACCATGGTCAAGTGACTAGCACGACACATGAGCTGGTACCCTCCCTCTCGTAACTACCACACCATACCAACAGGAGGACGTTTGAGCTCTCGACAGATTTCACGTGCATCGCTCCCTTACACGGCGGGTCTTCAGCGGTACCAGGCTCGAATTCATGACGCGCCTGCCACAAGTCCGATACTTTGACAAGTAGACTACAGCAGCCCCTTGGATTTGATCATATCTCTAAGAGATATGATCAATCCAATGAAGATCTTGGGAGTGGGGGGGGGACTCTTTGGTTCATTTCCCTGAAAAAAGTCAGTGATTTGATCAAATTCCTGAACTGTGTTATAGCAAAAATGAAATGAACTTGCTCAACTCTATTTTCGCTTGTTAGCATTCCCCTTTAACCATTTTATCTATCAACGGTACTTAAAAGTACCACTCACTTTTAAATTACATAGAATAACCATTTTTATGAATACTCTGACGATACTTAAGAGGAATATTCTTTTAAATCCATTGTTCCACAAGATATATGGTAGCACGGGTTCTATGATGAGAATTTTAGCGAGGAAAGCGAATAGTTTTATAGCAGAAATTGCGTTTTCAGCAGACATTTTGATCAGATTGCGAAGATTGTCATTTTTGTTGCGAAAAAGTAGTTAATTTTAAAAGATACGTGTCATTTTTTTTTTTTATGTTAATGAAGACCTCAGAAAACGATTTGACTATTTACACTACTGGCCATTAAAACTGCTACATCAAAAAGACGACATGCTACAGACGTGAAATTTAAACGACAAGAAGAAGATGCTGCGATATGCAAATGATTAGCTTTTCAGTGGATTTTGACAAAGAAAGCGCCTAGTAGCGACACCTACAATGTGTTTAAATGAGGAAATCGTTCAGCCGGTTTCTAATACACAAATTGCATTTCAACGTTGTTGCCAGGTGAAAAGTGCTTGTGATGCCTCGTGTAGGTAACAGAAATGCGTACCAACACGATTCTGACTTTGATAAAGGTCGAGTTGTAGCGTACAGGACGCCTGAAAAAAGAGAGAAGTTCAAGATTTGTTAGTGAACTCCACAGTTTTGTGGTGCATGTACCTAAGGTATATAGAGGTCTATTTAAGATGGAAATACCATTGTGAAGATTGTATTAAATTAAAAAAAATAATTTATACCAAACTGGTACCTCAGTTGGAATTATAAAAGTTTGGATATCTAGAAACGCTCTTCAAAGGACGACACATTTAGTTCCATCGATTAATCCAAGTCTGCCTGAGATTCTCCTTAGTTGTAGCTCAGTGTTCCTAGGAGCAAACAAAATCCTTATCACAATGTAAAATAAAGGCTTTACTTGTAAAAAAGTAACGTATTTTGTAACTCGAGATTCAACAAATCGTGTTTTAATAAAATTGAATAAACATTTTTAAATATTAATTACATTCATGAAAAGAAATTAAGGTTTTACTGAAAAGTGCTTTTAAAAAAAAAATATCAGCTAAAGAATCTATTTCTTTTTTTGTTATTTAGTTTCGAAAAAAAAATAATTTGTATGTCAAAGACTATTGTATATTACTTACTCTGCATTTAATATATATATAAAGCCCGATTTATATATAATTAATAAATACTTTTAGTAATTTTATTTAAACAATTCAGGGATTTAATCAAAATTCTTAGGAAAATGACCCAAAGAGAAGTTTTTTATTATTTAAACAACTTCCGTGAATTAGAGATTTGATCAAATGCCCAATTTCCTCATTTCTTTGCGGCATATATACCATATATTTCCTTTTATATTAAACCTTCATCTTTTCTCAGTGATTATGAATGTCATTTTTTCAAAAATTTAAATGAACTATAAAGTAGACTATGTTTTGATTTTAAATTAATTGAAAGAGAAAGGAAATATAAATGTTTAACATTGATTGCTTGTTGCTTTTCTACAAGTCATTAATCAGAATTTCCAAAATTTACACACTATGTAACGTACAACTTTTGGTAAAATTTAAAAGGAAGAAATCCAAATTGTGTTTTTCAGATGAGAAAAATAGTGTAGGAGTTCTTAAATTTCAGGATATGAGTATGATTTATTACAATATTTGTTAGCCTACTTCATCCTGAATAAAATAAATTATACCCCACTTTTTTTTTTATATAACCTTAACTTTGGGTAAGTTTATTTATAAACAAATGAGTTCAAATATTTTGAATAATTATTTCAATTACTAGAGTATTTGAGAAGAATGTATTTTCAAAAAAATTCAAGATTCTTCGTGTTGAAATTATTGCTAAATTGCTGTAAGGCTTGAAAAATAATTTGCGCCAATTTGAAAAGTTAAAATCATTACTCTCACAATCTTTAATATTACTTCATATTTTAAATTTTCCTGGAAAATGTTCATGTATGAGTACTGTTTTTGTCAATAGCATAAATAACGATGAAAAATTATGTAGGTAGTGTGAAGTATATTATTTGAAGGATGACCCTTCATATATCATTTATTTGACGTAGAAAAGAATTCAAAAAAGGTCTAAATTACATGTCTGATATTCAACGGCTGAGTAAAGTATATTATTCTCTGAAGATATGACTGATTTGTTCCTCATAGTCGTATCATTAAACCCCTGATTCGTATTTTGAGACAAAAATTAAACAAAAAAGCAATTATTCAGGGTTCTGATCTAAAAGTGTAATGTATATGCTTGTTATTTTTATTGTTGATATGTTATTAGAAGATCAGATTTAACATACATCAGCACCTCTAACGGGATATCTTTAGAAGATTCCGGACTGGAGCCCTCTACTCGATAAATGCCGGCAAAAGAAGATGATGACCATGACCACTAGACTGCAGAAACCAATTACTTTTTTACAGATAGGAATAATAAAAAAAAAAAAAAATGAGATCTACTTAAAACTAAACTTTTGAATCTACACTGCTGTCCACAAAAACTGTAACACCTTGAGAGAGAGAGAGAGAGAAGGAAGCATGCCAACCATTTGAAATTTACATCAATCACTGGCGGTAAAGACATATGCAAATCATTAGCATTATAGCTCAGACGCACATCAAAGACGATCGTAGCGCCACCCGGAAGCGCTGTAATAGGTGAGAACCGATTGGCGATTTGAAGTATGGCAACTGTTTTTTTTTTTTTTTTGCGTTAACTCATTACCTATCTCTTGTAGTAAACATCGAGCGTCATTTGACCAAGTTTCTGAATTCGACCGAGGAAGAATAGTATAGTAGAGGGGGGATTGCGGATTATCCTTCAGAGAAATCGGTCAATGTGTTGGACGAAACCAAGCAACTGTGATGCGGATCTAGCATCGGAGGATGCAGGAGGAAACGACGGACCGACGGGTTGATCACACTCTCCTCGTTGCACCACTGTCCGTGATGACAAGCGGATTGTGATCATGACAGTGATGGATCGCGCCGCCTCATCACTAACCATAGCACAGCAGATTCAGTCTGTTAAGCATCATTCGGTGTCCACTCGTACCATTCGACGCCGTTTGCTGCAGAGTGGAATGTCCGCAAATAATCCATTCATTTGTTTACCCTTGACTGAAATCCACAGGTGTTTGCACCGCCAATGGTGCAATGAAAGGTGGACACTGACAGCGTAATGGAACGACATTGTGTTTACTGAAGAATCCCGCTTCTGACTGCAACATCACGATAGTCGGATTCGAGTTGGTAGATACCGTGGTGAGACGCTGCTGAACTGTTGCGTTATGCATCTTCCCACTTGTCCTGCACCCGGTAACATGGTTTCGAGTGGTGTTGAATTTCACTGCCACACCACGCTAGTTCGCATTGCCCGTACTCTGAATAGCCAGTGCTACATCTCTGAGATGTTGGATCCCATACATTGAGCGCTTTCCCTCAGCCATATTCCAATAGGAAAATGCTCTACCACACGTGTCACTCAATGTTCGAGAGTTCTTTACCTATCGGGTTGAATTGTTTCCTCTGTCAGCTTCTTCCTATCTATCAAAATCAAAAACGTGAAAACGTGAGGTCCATGCTTGCACAATAACTAACCCGGGATACACCACCCACTGCAACACCAGATTAACTTTGGTAATATGTGGAAGCTGCACGGAGACTGCTGTACCCCAAGGATACATCCAAAGCCTCTGATTCTATGCCGAGGCTTGTGGCAGTTGTTATAGCTAACAATGACAGCTACACTAACTTCTGATTTTGTCATCATCCACAAGTCAAAAGAGGCTATAGTTCTAATCGTTTGATCTTTGTACAACATGTGATCTGCCAAATAAATTTCACTGTGATATCTGGTTCTTCATCGTGTTGCATTTTGTGTGGCCAGCAGTATAATTTGCAATATGTATCTGAACTCTGTCAAGTTACTTTGAAAATTAAATAGGTTAACTTGATTCTTAAAACTTCTTCCTTGCTATTGTAACCATGAAACCCCGTTTTAAATTCAAGCTTTAAATACATACATTCCGGTATATTTTTTTTTAACTCTTACTTGTAGTTCAACTTACTTCAACTTGTATTGCTTTCTATTTGAATCTGGGAAGTGAAGGTGTGTTTTATTAACATTGGAAGAAAAAGCAACACAAGGGCTATTGACAATGGACTATAATGACTGACAGTGACTAATTTTGAAGATGTTGGTACCCGAGTTGGCATCGCATATTTTAAATTGCGCCTAGAAAATGTATATGTATGAATAATGTTTAAGCAAGAGAAGAGAGTATTATGAAAAACGACGCAAATCAGCTAAGTAATGTGAAATATGTTATTTGAATAATTCCCATTTTTTCATTTATTATAAAGTTGAGTAGAATTTTAAACAACGTTTACATTTCTGATTTTTCAACTGTCAAGTTCAGTTTATTGTTATCTGTAGAAATGGCTCCTTACTCCCCGTGTTTGTAACTTTAACTGATCGATACATATTTTCCCCGAATATTAAGTAAAAAGCGATTATTCAGGCTTTTGATATAAAAGTATTACTTGTGTTTATTATTTTTTATCTTCACTATATATCATGTTACTCGCCATTACCCACCCGCTTCACTAGATGTTTCACGATGTTGTATAAATATATACTGTTAACATATATAAATTATTGATATCTAGCATTAAGAATTCGATTGTATTGAAAAATATAATTATAGCTCTAACTCTCGCTTTTGATATAAAAAGGACAGAAATTAAAATTGATAATTTCTAATAATCTTTAAAATCAGGAAGATTTTTTGCGCTCACTTAACCCAATAATCAAGTGGATTTTCGCAAAAGCAACTTTCAGTGGATTTCTACTCCGTAAAATGAACATGCGCGAGCTATGTTTCAAGTCTAAACCTAATAGAGCAAAAACGGAACTTTTATCATCAATGCGCCCCGTAACTCCGTTGAGAGCATTCTTAACGGATTTCAGTTCAAAAATAGAAACATGCAAACCAAATTTTACAATTATAGTTCTAGTAGTTTGAAAACGGGAGAATTTTGGTTATCAATACGCGGAGGGAATTTTCACAAAAATCTTTGTTAGGGGAACTCTATTGCATGATAGAAACATTCCTTCTAATTTTCAAGCTGGTGGCTCTAATAGTTTAAAAACGGAAATATTAATCTATTACGCCCCTTAATTCCCTGCAGTGCCCGTTAGGGGTCAATTTTCCCGAAACCTATTTTGTAGCGGATCTCTACTACATAAAAGGAATCTGCTTACCAAATTTCAAAATTCTACGCATAATAGCTTAAAAATAGAAATAATTATCTGTAACGTCCCTTAATTCACTGCAACGCCACGTGAGAGTCTATTTTCATAAAATCAATTTTATAGCGGATGTCTACTCCATGAAATGAATCGGGTTACCAATTTTTAAAATAGTTCTTCTAATAGTTTAAATATTGATATAATTACCTATAACGCCCCTAAGGCCCCCCCCAAACGCCACTCGGAGATCACTTTTCGTAAAAACCATTTTGTATCGGATCTGTACTCTATGAAAGGAATCTGCATTATTTTTACAAAACCCGTTTTGTAGCCGAACTCTACTCCAGGAAAGGAATCTGCTTACCAAATTTCAAGACTGCACGTGAAATAATTTAAAAATGGAAATGATTATGCATAACGCCCCTGAAGCCACGCAACACCACTTGGAGGTTTATTTATTAAAATTTAATTTGTAGCGGACCTCTACTCTAGGAAATTAATCTGTGTACTAAATTTAGAGAATACACGTCTAATAATTTAAAAATGGAAATAATTATCTGTAACGCCACTTGGGATTCGATTTTCATAAAACTCATTTTCTAGCAGATTTCTAATCTATGAAAAGTATCCGCGTACCAAATTTGAAGACTAAGTCTAATAGTTTAAAAATGGAAATAATAATGTATAACGCCTCTTATAGGCCTCTGCAGCGCCACTTGGGATTCGATTTTCACAAAACTTATTTTGTAGGGGATCTCTTGTCTATGAAAGGAGTTTTGTTACCACATTTCAAGGCTGTACATCTAATAGTTTAATAATGGAACTAATTATGTATAACGCCCCTTAAACCCCCGTAACGTTCCTTGGGGTCCGACCTTTGCGAAATCCGTTCTTAGCGGATGTCTACTCCATGAAAGAAACTTGCCTTCTGAATTTCAATTCTCTAGTTATAATAGTTCCGAAGATATCATGATTAGTCAGTGAGTGAGTCGCTTTTCTCCTTTATTTAGTATATAGATGAAAGCATTCTGAGTGGATTTCAATTCAACAAAAGAAACATGTAAACCAAATTTTATTATTATAGTCCTAGTAGTTCAAAAACGGGAATTGTGTCTATCAATAAACCCTGATAACTCTTCCTCTTCCCCCTGAGTTGATTTCCGTAAAATCCATTCTTAGTACAACTCTATTCAACTAAAGAAAACACTGAAGTGTTGATTGATTGATTGAATATTAACGTCGCACTGTTCAGCTACACGAGGGCTTTTGGCGACGGACCACGTAATTTTGAACCATGGTCAAGTGACGTGGACGACACCTGAGCTGGCATCCCCCTCTCCTAACTACCACACCACACCAACACTGAAGTGTTGAGTAACATTCTTTTTTATTGCGTATTATAGGATTAAGCTTTACCCTTTTAATTTTATAATAATCAGGTAACAATTCCTACATTATAGCATTGTTGTTAAAAGGAATTAAAACGTGAAAATTTTCCTGGAGTTAGTGAATTTTTAAATGTTTTTTTGTGAAAGTCACATTTAACACTTTTTTTATTATTTTTTACTTTGTCTTTTCCTAGTTTTATCATGGATTTTTCTCAGAAATGGATTCAATTATTTAATTTTAAATGATACATGGTCTGCTATTTTTCTACTGTTAAATTTACAAGAAAGAATAAATTTCACAGATTTATTTGAAAATTTATTTCATACGGGACTGCAAAACATCAATCTGTTACGTAAGTCTATTTTTTTGGATTAAATACTGAAAATATATCCGTTTTACCGCTACAGTTTTGTCCTACAATTCCTTTATGAAAGATTTACATATTATATGGGCACCTACTATTTCTAATATAAAGAGCAGCTTTGAATTTAGTGTGAAATTTTAAATACAAATGTGAAATATAATGAAACAGCATTAATCATAAATATAAATCAATTGGAATAAAACTACATAACTGATAACATTGTGCATGCGATATCTATGTTTCATTCTTTTAAATTAGGGGAATAATAAATAATGATGCACAAATAAAGTTAAAATCTCACACAGTATAATTATATTTTTGGTTAATTGTTATATTAATTATTAAAAATTTTCAAACGCTTAATAATATATTTCCCGGTTAATTTTTGGTACGCCATGTCAGTCAGACAAATTACGCTCTGACGAGGTCATATATATATATATATATATATAAATATGATTAGGAATGTCATTTCAGACATTTGAATGCACAATAAAATAAATTATGTTTCGATTTTTAGTCCAAGAAATATAGATGATTAAAATAAATTGCTTTTGCATTTATCATAAATCATAATTTCCAAAATGTATATGCAACTGCTGACAAAATTCAAATGGAAAACAGAATCAAAATTGCATTTTTCTGAAGAGTTACACCAGAGGAGTACCTGAGCTTAATTTTATATGCATTATTTAATCCTATTTCTGATGGCATACTCTTTATACAAAATTTTAGTTACATACACACTTTTTAATAATCTTAATTGTAGGTAAAAATTTATATTTAGAAGTTATTTAGGTCAGAGAGAGAGAGAAATTATCAATTTCATCTTGATTAATTGGAATGTTTGAAAATTTTAAATTTAAAATTCTTTATTTTTCACATTGGAATTATTGTTAGTTTTTGATTAATGTCTCAAAAATTATTTTGAATTTTGAAAAATTTATATCATGACCAATCCATATTTATCAATTTACTTTTCACGAAATAATGAATATGTACATGAAAGGAAATTGTTTAGGTGAATGATGTAATAAAACATGAAAATCTACTAACTGATACAAAATATATTTTCTGTCTGATGGCAATTCTTTATTTATAACTATGAATCATATTTAGAAAAAGAGACAGAGATTTAACTTACATGCCTGATTTTTAAACGCTAAGTAATGTTTATGTTGATTCAGAGAAATCATAAAACTTTTGTACCACATAGATATAGCAGCAATCTGATAATTATATACTTTTGCACATAAATTTTAAAAAAAGCAAATATTTATGATTATGAAGCAAATGACTTGAGTTACCTAAAAAATTTTAAAAGATTATACTTCATGCTTCCAACACTTGTTTCTTGGTACAAGAGTAATTTATGCTTAATATTTTTTTATATTATTTTTTTCATTATGTATCATGTAATAACCTCCAAAGAATTGCTACGAATATTTGTTTGTATTGTATAATAAATTCAAGATTGCATCAAATCATTAACATTTTTTGGGTTACAGTGTTTAAAAATTTTAATCATATTCATATTACTTTACTTAAATTTATTTTATTTTCCATGCCCTTTTTAATAACGCTAATTGTATCATTTAATATAAAAACAAAATTTTAAGCATTTGGTATATGAAGCATCTTCAGCACTAAAGTTGAAATTTTCCAAAAATCACTATGCTAATGTTATGAATATTAAGACTTATACTAAATAAAAAACTCAAAAATCTCAATAACTGTAAAACCTTCTCAAAAATCTTTAATTTTAATCCCAGATTTTTTTAAGAAAAGTTCAGGTCTTTTAGTTGTTATTAATTTTAAAAAATTATAAAAAATATTTTACATGGTAAATTGCTATCTAAATCATAACACATCTTCTGATTTTGGAAACATTTCCATATTTTTTGTGCTGTGTTTTTTTATATTATTATTTGTATACATGATATGTATACAAATTTAGTTTTGTTAAATTGAAACTAAATATGTGAATAGAATGGTTAAATGGTTGGTTTTCATAATTTTATAATTAAGAATATATTCTTCACTGTGCTTCTATAAACTTCATCAGCATGATTTAGTTGTAATGCAGTAAAAAGCAAAGAGAGGGAGAGAGATGATAAATATTTAAATAAAACGTGTTTAAACAAAACTTTATTAAATCAGTTAACACATACTGAAAATATATCACCAGCTGTTTGAGTTACATATTACAGAAAAATATGCTCTACTGCTCGTCATCACATATCAGTATTTATATTTTCTCTTTTTATTATTTCAGATTCAGCTCACCATTTTCCCTTCAGGCTTGATTCGGGATGTGTCACCTCAATCATCCTAGCTGTAAGAAAAAATAAAATTGTAGTTTAATTTGAAAGTGTGATTAGTATTTTATTTCAAATATACAAATAACTTAGAAAAGGAATAGAGAGTTTATAAAGTATAAATAACAAGCTAATTCTAGTTGCTAGAAATATAAATCAAAAATATTAACATCATACAACAATGCTATGAAACATTTTATTTCATACAAAAGAACAAATATGCAATAAATGGAAATATTAGTTATACACATTCATCTAGGATAACACACACAGATATATCATCTTGATTTCATCCCAGCAGTTAAAAGAACCCTGATAATTTAAGTTTGGGGAACTGCTAACAAATATATATGTATTACTAGTACTAAAAATACAAAGTTCTAAAAACACAATGAACATGTTAAATGTGCCCTTAAAATGAGAATAATGTAAAAGAATGGTTTTTTACGATTTTTAGAAAAATATACTATATAATTTCTTTAAAATGTTTAACTCCTAAATATTCTTAGAGATAAAAAATCATTATTCTTTTAATAATCTATTATGCAATACAATATGTAAATGTATCAATAATATAAAATACCAAATTTGTCAAATATATATTATATAATAATTATGTGCATATATATATATATCCTTATTCTAATATTATATAAAATTAATTGTGATTATTTTATTCATATACAACTAGTGTCACTAAAGTTATAGTAGTTTGTAAACTCTCTTTTTAATTTTATTCTTTTAATAATTTTGTTAAGTTCTACATTTTAGCCATTTACATGTTATGCAATTGCATTTGGGTCCCGAATCTGGCAATAACTTATTTATTGCACTCAGATTTAGCGTAGGCTCTGCATTTTTAAGTGAAACTTTTACGTAATGGATACATCTATATTGTAATGGATTTAGATATTCCTATTCATTATTTTCAACATGTTTTTGCTTAGTATTATTAATATAAAGAGGGAAAGTTGGCTAGCTACAAAACATGTTCAAACCCACTTTTTTATATTAATCATTTTATATATAAGCTGTCCTAAGTCACCATTGTTTATAATACTGAAGCATCTCTTTTTTAAATTTCGATTGCTCATGTGTCCTTCATTGTGTGGTTTGCTTACTGTCTATGAGTTTTTCGATTGCTCGATGTTCATCTCGCGTTTGTAGAGAATTATACTGTGTATATATATATATATATCTACTAATGATAGATGAACATTTATCAAGCAAATCAAAAAAAAAAAATTGAGATTGTAAGAAAAACAAATATTGAAGGATAAATGAGAAATTAGAATTATAATAGGGTTTAAAGATATAAAAAAATGGATGCTATGGCATTATAAGCATTGCTGACTTAGGACAGCTTATATATAAAATAATTTATATAAAAGTGGGGTTGAAAAGGTTTTATGGCCAGCCAACCTTCCACCTTTATGTTAATAATACTGCAAAAAAACCTATTGGAAATAATGAATAGAATACCTAAATCCATTATAAGATAAAGGTAACTTACCTAAAAATCACATTCAAAAACGTACAGCCTGCGCTAAATCTGAGTACAGAAAGTAAGTAATTGCCAGATTCTGGACCCAAATAAATATATATATATATATATATATATATATATATTTTATTTATATGCGTATAAATATTTATATGTGTGTGTATTTGTATATACATTTTATAATATATTACAATATGTATATATTTCTCAAAAAATTATTTATTTATAAAAGTTTTATAAAATTTCTAAAATATAAAAATTCTTTTTGTTATGATGTGTTATTGAAATCAAATATTTGAAATAGGAAATAAATATAGAAGCGAGAATTATTATGAATTTCTTTTTCCCTTTGATGATGGTGCATAAATATAAATACAAAACACGTTTAATATCTTACTTTTGAAATAAGGCATAATTGAGATAGCGAGAAAATGCTAAAACATGGCACAGAATCAGTAATCATGTTACACTCTAGTCATATCATTCTCATCAAAATTCTCAACAATTCCTCTTTTTTGACAAAGTGGCATACATATTTATTTAATGCTACATGTCCGTAAGATATAAATTAATCCTATTCACAGACAGTAGTATTTAATAACTAAATCAATACTAATATATACATCAATAATACTGATATGTAACATAGTTCATGTTTGAAATTTTTTATGACAAGCTGCTGTACAATTCACGAATTTTTGATTTAAGAAAATATTAAAATCAACAGAATTCGCTTTTTTTGTTTTTGTCTATAAAGAGGAAACTATTGAGCCAGACAAAAAATCAACAAGAATTCTGTAAAGGACAAAACATATTTTATAGATTTTACTGGCATAAAGAAATTAATTAAAGTGGTTTTTCTTCATGTTAATATCATGAAAAAATCAATAGTTAAAATTAAAATTAACATATTTTCAAACTGATGTAAATACCATTATACTATATAGAACAATTAAGTTTGTAACCTTATAATTCAAGAATGATTCCAAGAAACACTTTAGGGAAATGTTATCAATTTTCCACACCCATTTATATTGTACTTAGACTAATTCCAATAATTTGATTGTCTTATGAAATACAGTAAAATATATATTTTAAAAGAAAAATATGTTTTCTCAAATAAATTTCATTATACTGAAAAACAGTGAAAATGAATATATTACAAATACTTTTTCAAATTGTTGTAAACATGCTGACACTTTAACCTTAATTTGAGCAAAAGTCTTGCTTATTTTATTATTTTCATATTCTGAAAAAAAAACACGAGAGTGAAATAAAAATGTTTAAGTATATTTCCGAAATTTGACTCATACATTGGATTTAATTCAGCTAGCTTTCAAGTTGAAAATTTTCTCACAGGTATAATTCTGACTATCAATAGCTTTTTAATAACAAAATGAAGTAAACATGACTTTTCTTTTAAATAAACACTTGTCTCAAAAGCGTGGCAAAATTAAAACATTGAAAACAAAATGTAAAACAAATGATAATTAGTTCAACAAACAAAGGTGTAAAGAACAGAGTAAAAAAAAATTTTGTACAAAAACTCTTTTATTTAAAATGATTGCTATCTACAACAAAATCTGTATTTATGTGTGTGTGTACAAACTTCTTCAAGAGCACACCAAATTGTAAAGGAATACACAAAATCAAAAACTCTATTTTACTTCCAGCCTTAATTATTAGAGCTCAAACTAACAAACCTGTATGTCACTAAAAAGCATTGTCATGCTGCAGAGATTGAGAGTAAATTTACATTCACGTTAATATAGAAATAAAATTATGTATATATATATATATATATATATATATATATATAGTTTTTCAGATTTCTTATTGGAGGAGGGTACAAAAATCCTCCTCAAACTACTGAAACTGTAATTATGTTTGTGTACATGATAATGTTTGTTTCAGTGTGAAATAAAACATAGACTTTGAGATTTTTGACATGAATGAAATACATTCAGCAACTGAGTAAAAATTAATCCAATTTTTAATGCAATTTTTTGTTTAATTTTGAAGACTCCTATTCATAGGAGAGAAATATCGATAATTATTTAGAACATTTTAGAAAAATTTTATTTTAAAAATATAATACAAAAAATAGTGATCTTCCTTAGTATAGCTAGAAGTTGAACAGCATAGGTAAGATTTTTACATTAAAAAATTAATAATATTCAGAAGTGCATATAGGAATGAAAAGTGTGGTTCATAATGAGAAGATATATTTAATAGTTTTGTTAAAAAAGTGAACATAAAATAAAAGTATAGATGTATGTATATGGTATTCAAAGCCTAGTTTGTAGATTAATTCTAGTTGCTAGAAACATAAT
This sequence comes from Trichonephila clavipes, assembly GCA_019973935.1. Classification (NCBI taxonomy): domain Eukaryota; kingdom Metazoa; phylum Arthropoda; class Arachnida; order Araneae; family Nephilidae; genus Trichonephila; species Trichonephila clavipes. The sequence goes on along the minus strand of BMAU01006424.1, from coordinate 21,128 downwards.
TAAGTATTAAAATTCATGTTGCAAAGTCAAGAATAATATTTAGTTTTACTTTGAGTTATTTAAAAATTATGACATGAATTAATCTGAACAGTTGAAAAAATCCAAACTATTGAATATGGGGGAATTTAGTTAGAAAGACAAATACTTATTGTTTTGATAGAATATAAACATTAAATGATATCAGAAGGTTGCAAATGGATATTAAATCAATTTCACAAAATCGAAGTCTTCAATGAAATAATACTTCCAAATACATCACTATGTTTTTAGGAAGTCAAATAACACATCTAATAAACACATAGAAATTTCGACAAATCATTTCAAAATTTAAAAAACTTTAATATATATTCCTGCTGAGAATTATTGGGGTTTTCTGTAAGTTATTTATTGCTTTTTTTTTCAGAAACACAAAGAATAATTAATCCTTCCATGGTAACTTATGCATTTAGTTGCACACATACAAAATCTTAAAGGTATCAAACTTCTAATTTAATGAGTGGACTCAAATTCATGAAATACATACACACACAAAACTTTTACAGAACTATTAGAAGATTTGTCATTTCATGTAGAACAAATAAACTATTCTTAAGCCTCTATTCAACAATTACTTTTATCTTTCTGTATTTTTAAATTTAAATACTTTAATTTTGAAAATATAACTAAATAAATTTGAAATTAATCAAAATCGACAATTATCGTGTGTCTTTGTTTTCGCATGCGTTCATATTTAAATAAGTATATGAAAATGATTTTATCTAAAAGTATTTCCTTTTAAAATATCATTCTGAATACAAATTTATATTGATCAGAAATTTTTTGCAGCTGAAAATGAGATTGGACATAAATAGCACAAAAAAAATATAAGATGTTTTGCATCAGAAGAACATTAATATGAACCAAAATCATTATTTAAGCTACAGCCTACTCAAATCATAAACATTAAATTCCTGAATAAACACTCTATATCTAAATTTTTGACTGAGTCATATACACATTAATTGAATGTTACATACTCCTTAGATGTAAAATATCTCCTTCCGCAGACAATACTAAAATTTAATAACTAAAATATATTTATATATCAATAAATTTGATGCATTGCTTTATTCATAATATAAAATATGTTTTGTTGTACAGCTACTGTACAATTATTACGCTTTTAATTTTAGAAAAATCCACAATCAACCAAATATCTTTTTTTCTGTATATGTATACAAACAGCAAAACACAGTCACGACTTAAAATCTGCCATTAGTGTGCAAATATATTACACAAAAAACACTGGATCATTTTTGCTGGCACAGTGAAAACAATTAGTGTTTTTTTAAAAAATAATAATAACATTAAAGAAGCAAAAAATTTTAAAAGGTAAATAATTGCAAGCAAATTTAAACATTATAACACTTTATAAAGGAAACAAATTTGTAACCTTCTCATTCTTGAATGCTTTCATGAAAACCTTTGAGGAAACTTGAGAAGCTTTCCACAATATTTTATTTATTTTTAAAGCAATTTCAAAAATTTGATTACCTTATATAGTATAAGTGAAAATGTATTTGAAATGCAAAATATATTTTTTAATGTTTCTTTATACTGAAATTAGTGTGGTACATGAGTAAACTACAAAAATTTTTTAAATTAATGTGAATTCTTCATACATTAACCTTAAAGTGACTAAAGGTCTTATTTAAATATTTAATTTTCTTAATGTTGAGAAAATTTTGAATTTATAAAGTAATATAAGTTTATTCGTCAATTTTTAATGATTTATTCGGTTTTGTATGATTAGATTCCAAGTACAAAGTTTTTCCTCACAGATATATTTATGACGAACAATAGAATTTTAAGAACAAAAAAAAATTTCTTTACTCTTTTACAATAATAATAACCAATTATTACAAAGGTGAGGCCCTATTAAACAATAAAAAATAAAGCAATCAGGAAAAGATAGCAATTTCTTCATTAAAAGGTTAAAGGAGCAAAGTTTAAGAATAAACATACATTTTCCACACCAAACTCTGGTCATTGAAAGATTCTAACTGCAACCGGATCTGTTTTTATGTGTACAAATTCCTTCACAAACACACCAAACTGTAACAGAATACACCAAATTAAGAAAATTATTAGTTTAAGTATATAATTAGTAGTTTATAAGTGAGAAATATATCAATATTTTTGAAATGCATCATGAAAACCTTCAATTGTAATTTTGAATAAATCATATTATGAAAAATAGGGCTTTTTCGTTAATAATAATAAAATAAATGAAACAAATACGGAAATATTCTATCTGGGGGCTCACAGCCATATACTCATTTTGAAATTTCTTTTTACTTCAACTGTTATTTTAATTGGAACTAAAAAAATACGATATTCCCTTTTGTTAAATTGTATCTAATTACCATGGGAATGGAGTATATATATATATATATAGATAGATAAATAGATAGATAGGACATTTACTTGATAGTTTAGCAATCTAGATGAGCAGGTATAGGAATGTAAAATGTTGTTTTAAGAGGAGATATATTTTTAATTAAAATTATTAATTATAACTATAAAAAGTTTATCAGGTATATATAGTGTTCAAAGCTTAGGTTCAAGTTATTTCTGGTTGTGAGAAATATAATTAAGTTTTGAGTGTCTTGTAGCATTGTCACAAGAATCGTGTTAACTTGCTCATTAAGAAAAATAAATTATCTAGCCAAATAAAGCTTTATTATCATACAATAAACATAAAACAAAAATTATAACTTGAAATCATCACAATATTTGAAACAATCCAAACTACTTAATTTTGGGGAATTTTGTTGCAAAAACAAATTTAATTCAAACGAATACAAAACTCTGATGGGACCTAGAAATGGGGCAAATAAGTTTATATAATTGGTTTTCGTAAGAGATCAATTCTCTTAAAACATCAATTTGAGTAAAAAAGAAAAATCCATAACAGTTCTTTGTACATGATAAAGAAATGAGGTATATTTAGAACAATTCAAAAATAACCATCACTAAAAGTGCTTAATAAAATTAAGAAGTTATTGTAATGGTATACAGAATCGTTAATGAAGTAATAGCCTGATCATATCATTTACATCAAACTACTCAGTAAATACGCTTTACTTAATTTTTCCACAAAATTGCATAGATATTAATTTAATGTTACACACCCGAAAGATATAAATCAACAATTCGCCCAGATAATAATAGTTTATATTAACTAAAAATAATAGTTATATATCAATATTTTTGTTGTTTAGTGTTTTTTATGCTTTAGAATTTTTTTACAGGTTACTGCACAGAAAGTAATCATAATTTTAGAAAAATTCAAAATCAGCCAAATTTCTTTATTTTTTTTATATGAAGACAAAGAGCAAACAATTGAACCATATTTAAAATCAGACAGAATTGTGTATAATGGTTATACAAAAAAGCAATTGATAAATTTTAGTAGCACAGTCATAGCCATTGCATTGATTTTCTTTATGCAAATAGGATTAAAAGAAATGATAATTAACATGAATAAGCTCATAATTCCGAACATATATAAGCGCAAGTACATTGTATAATGCAAACAAATTTGTAACCTTGTCATTCAGGAAAGATTTCAAGAATAACTTTCAGAAAATTTAAGAAGCCTTCCTCATCCTTTATAACTTTTATTGGTATTATAAATTTGATTGTCTTATTAAGTATTGCAAGAAATATAATTCAAAAATATATTTATTCATTTTTTTTATCTAAAATGAGAGTAATGTGTACATGGATAAAGTACAAATATTTTCATACCGTTCAAAATATATAAATGTTGATGTTATATTTTAATCATAATTTGGATAAAGTACATACTAAAATATTTAATTATTTATACATTTTGAAAAAATCCTGGTTTAAATATATATATATATATATATATATATATATATATATATAGCTTTATTTCCCAAATTTGAATCAAAATTCGATTCTTGTCAATTGCTTCTAAGTTCAAAGCATTCCCTCACAAATATAATACAAACAGCAAAACACACTCAGACTTAAAATTGGACATTAGTGTGCAAACAATTTATACAAAAAACACTGGATCATTAGTGCTGGCATAATAAAAATCATTCAAGTGTTTTTATTTAAAAATATAATAACAGGAAAGGGGCAAAAATATTAAAAGATAAAGAATGTCAAGCAGATATAAACATTATCACACTTTATAAAGGAAACAAATTTGTAACCTTCTCATTCTTGAATGATTTCATAAAAAACTTTGAGGAAATTTGAGAAACTTTCCACAACATTTTATTAATTTTTAAGGCAATATCAAAAATTTGATTATCTTATATAATAAAGGTAAAAATGTATTTGAAATGTAAAATAAAATTTTAAATGTTTCTTTATACTGAAATTAGTATGGTACATAAGTAAACTACACAATTTTTTTAAAATTGTGTGTGTGTGTTCGAAGGTTCCTCATACATTAACCTTAAAATGACTATTTATTATTTAATATATTTATATTTAAATTTATAAATATCTAATTTTCTTAATATTGTGAAGATTTTGAATTTTTAAAGTAACGTACATTTATTCATCAATTTTTTTGATTTATTCGATTTTGTATGATTAGATTCAAAGTACAAAATTTGTGCTCACAAAGATAATTGACTATCAATAGAATTTTAACAAAAATTCTCATAACTTTTTCATAATAACCAATTATTACAAATGCGAGAAAGTATTACACAGTAAAAAACAAAACATATAGCAAAAGATAATAATTTCTTCCTTAAAAGGCTAAAAGAGCAAAGTTTAAGAAAAAAACATACCTTTTCCACATCAAACTCTGCTCATTGGAAGATTTTATATTCAATCGGATTTGTTTTTATGCGCACAAATTCCTTCACGAGCACACCAAACTGTAACAGAATGCACCGAATTATTATTTTAATTATACAATACATTACACAATTACACACAATATTACAATAGTTATTATTTTGATTGAACCCTAATCAACAAGCATCTAACGAAGAAACCTGCATAACAGTAAAAAGGCTTTTGCATTTTGTATATTAGGTTCAGGGAAAATTTACATTCGCATTAGTAGAAACTAAATAATAAATATATATCATTATTATATTCTTTTATTTATTTATTTGGGGGGCGGAAGAAGGTAGAGAAATTTTCCTTAGAATCTTTTTAGCTGTACTAGAATTAATATTAAGAATACACAGTACCCTTTTTGAAAAAAAAATTTGGAGACAGTTACAGAAAAAATAATTCATGTTTTATATTTACATTATATTATTAAGCTGACTCTATAAGTAAAAAGTCAGTTTGACCAGCCATTATTTTACAATGTTAGAAAATTAGGAATTTTTGAGAAGTTTTTAAAATTCTTATGAAATACTAAATGTTTAAAAAATTTTTAGTCATTTTAAGTTATCTATTTTTCTTATGTTATTGCAAACAAAAGTTAGTTTTGATTTGAAAATCTATTCTCTTGCTGATTTTTTTATAATTATTTTTCAAGAAAATGCTGGAAAAAACACGAACATTTTTAAAATATCAACTTCGGCATTTTTTAGAAAAGTAACTAGAGATTTCAGCCCTATAAATCCGTACTAACTTTTATAGAACGCATGTTTGGAAGTTTATACAAAAAACTTCAAGGCTATACCTTGAACAGAAAAAAAGCCTTATTGATTAGAAAACACTTATGCCTTCAAAATCGAAAATCTGAGAAAAACACTTTAAGGTTTGTAAAGTCATAAAACAAAAACTTATAATGCCCATAAAGCTCTAATTTGTTAATATAATATTTTCCAAAGTATGTTCTACATTAAAACACTATTTTAATTAAATACGACTGAAAATAATATTTTTAATTTAAATTATATTTTAGCATATAATATTGATAGCATTTGTTAAGACGACAGTTTGTTCAGCCTAATCTTAACCTAATATTTTCACAAAAGTTTTGAAACACAAAAAATTTATGTACAAAGCAATAATGATACTAACTTTAGCTAAAAGTAGCCAGGTTTTCTTATAAAACTTAATTTTTTTCAGTTTTAAATTGGGCAGCTTAGGAAGTTTTAGCTCTTGTCGTACATCTTTAAAATACTAAAATACAGTACTATAGTATGTTTAATATAATGTAGTTTGGTACATCAAGGAAATATATTCAGTTATATCTGCAACATTTGAATTCAGAATACTTGTATTCGGAAGTTTAATTGCAGTATCAGCTGACGACCTATGTTTAGATACATCATTTTTAGTAGGATTCCATCTCTTCGAAATATTGTTTCTCACAGCAATCGGTCAAGGCATTTTCTCTACAGGAAAAATTAATGATAAAGCTTTTAAGCTATACAAACTACTTTTAAAGCAAAAATTGGCCATGAAATTAATTTTAATTAATTATGAGAGAACCCCAAAAATTCAAAACATAATTAAGCAGAAATGATTTTAGAAATGCAAATTGGAATTAATAACAATTTCACACTATAAACTCAAAAATATTTTTAATTAATTCAATTTAAGAGTGGAAAAATATTTTAAAGTGAAACCGAAACCAAAATGATAGCTCACAAAACTTTAAATATCTTAAAAACTAAATTGCTAACAGATCTGAAATTTGGTGGCAAGCTATTCAATGATATGGGCTAGAAGAAAATGCAAAAAAAATTTCTTTTGGTAATTATGAAATTTTTAGAGTACTGTGTATTCTTAATGAAAATGTTTTTTTGTGTGTATAAGAAAAAAATGTGTTCATCAATGACAGATATGATCCTTTAGAATTTAAATTCTCCAATTGTGTTGATTTCGTTTAATTTTAAAGCTACCATCTAACTTACTAGAGATAAATACCAATAATTACTAAAAGCATCATGAAAAAAATTTTATTTTTAAAATACACTCTGTCGCAAAAAAATATATGCACCCAGAAGAAATTGAGCTACATTCACGAAATTTGGTATGCATGTAGTGTATATGAAAATAAACAAATGATTAAAAATTCAGAACAAAATATCATTTTATTAAGCGGTTACAGCTTGCAAAAGGTTAAAAATCAGTAAGTAGTAAAGCCACCTCTGGCAGCTATACAAGCCGAAATTCGGCGTGGCATCGATTCAATTAGATCACTTATGACCCCCTGTGGAAGATCCTGCCATAGTCTTTGCATCTGCGCAGTTAATTCTCCTGTATCTCGGGACGGCTGCAGTTGCCTTCCCAGCGCGTCTAGACATGCTCTATTGGCGAAAGATCTGGTGACCTGGCAGGCCATGGTAGGACGTCATATCCTTGAAGACATTGTTGGGAGAGTCGCGCAGTATGTGGACGAGCATTATCCTGTTGATAAATGGCACCTGGGCGACTTGATAGCATGGGTAGCACAATCGGCGTTAAAATATCGTCCACGTATCTGCGAGCTGTCAAAGTGCCTTGAAGGACCACTAAAGATGATCGTGTGTCCCAAGAAATTGCTCCCCACACTGCCACACCTTGTGAAATTGCTGTATGCCGCTCGACAATAAATGCCGGATCGGACCGCTGGCCGGTGCGCCTCCAGACACGTGTGCGGTGGTCATCAGCACTGAGACTGAATCGGGATTCATCACTGAAGATGACACGTCTCCAGTCTGTCACACTCCAAGTTGCCCGAGGTCGGCAAAAATCCAGTCGACACTGCCTATGATGTGGGGTCAGTGGTAAGCGTCTTAGCGGACGTCGGCTCCTCAAGCCAACTTCGGTCAGTTGTCTCCTTATGGTTTCTCTTGATGGCACTGGATGTCTGGAAGGAGGTAAGCGGCGTTGAATCGATGCTAGCGACGTTGTTGGTGCCGAAGTGGCCACTCTTCTGATTGCACGATCCTCGCGATCATTTGTGTTCCTGGGACGTCCTGACCCTCTGCGACGGTACACTCTACCTTCTGTGATCCACTGTTGCCAACACCGAGCAACTACCATATCGCTCCGACCGAGGTGGCGGCCGATACGTCTATTCGACCAACCTGCTTCTCTGAGGCCTATTATACGGCCCCTATCAAAGTCCGTCAGCTGCTCGTACTGCCGCCGGTTACGTCTTAGAGGCATCCTAAGTCTCAATATCGTCTATCAAAGTCATCAGATTCGTTTGGATAGCCGTACGGCGCTCGTACTCATGCTTTTAAACTCTCCCAGTTGCGCAACTAATATGCGCATAGCACACTTAGCCTTGTCTCATTGGCTTCGAAATTTTAATCATTTGCATATCTCTTACCAGACTACATTCTTGCCGAGTTTCGTGATTGTAGCTTGATTTCTTCTGGGTGCATATATTTTTTTGCGACAGAGTGTATTTATATAAAAAAAATCAAATATATTTCACCCAGCAATCTATGCCCAAAGAATTACACTGCCTCTAAATTTCTACATTATCATTTTCAAACTTTTTCTAACTTAAACATTTAATTTTATTAGGAACAAAAAAATCAACCTTTTATAATGTTAAAAGTTTATGTAAGAAGTTCATTGTTAAAATTAAAAAATCTTGATATGTAAATATAGGAAAGTAAAGTGCATTTTATAAGGAGAGATATAACTAATATTTATCTAAAAAGGTAAATATATAAAATAAAATTATGAAATAAAATAGTTTTTGAAACCCTCGTTACAAGTTAACTCTTGTGGCCAGAAATTAAAAAAAATATTGTATATCATGTTACAAATTCAACAACAATTAGATAGTAAATTAATAATTATTAATTATTATCTAAAAAGTAAATCAATAATTAGTAGTTATTACTTAAAAGTAAAATAATAATTAACTTAAACTGAATTACTAATTAGTAGTTAATAATTTAAAAAAATACAAAATAAAGTTATGAAATCTATAAAGTATTCGAAGCTCAGGTAACAAGTTAATTCTAGTTGCTAAAAAATAATTCAATATTGAATCTCATAATGTCAAGAATCATATTTACTTTTCATGCAAAGAATTTAAAAGCTACAAAGTAAATCATCAGAGCCATAACAAAAAAGTAATTAAAATATTTTACTTGAACACATCACAAGAGTTGATCGAAAATATTTAATTTGTGGGAAATTTGTTAGAAACAGAATTACTAAACATAAATATAAATGCACACTGAAGGAAGATGAAAAAATACTTATATCACTTACACATGTCTATAGAAAAATATACAAAAGTGAGTCTATACTTTTAGGAACATATATGACATACCTTAGGAAAGGAATAGCAATATCTAAAAATCAGTTGTAAGAATTTTACTGCAATTACATTGAAATTATTAATGAAATTTTCCTCAAGTGATCAATTTCTTAAAAATTTTTCAAGCAGCATAAAAAATATTTACTTCATTCATAATCATTTATGTGTGTGTTGATACACAGATATAAATAAGTACAGATATTGAATTTCTAATTTTAATGAATGGACGCAAATTCATGAAAAATATATGTCCACATAAAAATTTACAAAATTAATTGATGATTTGTTGTTTCATACAGTGCAAATGAATTATCCATAAAACTTCTATTCAAAAATTCCTTTTATAATTCTGTATTTCTATATATTAATTTTTTTTTTTTGACATCTTTTTAACAATGAAAAAGCATTGACAATACTGCATGATTCAGAGACAATTTAAACTCGAATTAATAGAAATAAAATTATAAAAATCTACTTTGTTCTCACATTTTTTGGGGGAGCAGGTTACAATAATCATCAAAATCTTAAAAATATACTGGAGATACTATTCATGATAAGGTTTAATTTAGTGTGTAAGAAAACAAGTATTACAGAATTTTTTATATGTATGAAATACATCTACCCCAGAAATAAATTTCTTCAAAAGTCACTCTGCTAATATATTGTTTTTATAATTTTAAAGCTAGCATCCTATTTATAAGAGAGAAATATATCAATATTTTTGAAAAGCATCATGAAAACCTTCAATTGTAATTTTCAACTATCATGAAAAATAGGGCTTTTTTTAAACAATAATAAAAAAATATAACAAATACAGAAATATTCCAACTGGGGACTCACAGCCATATACTCATTTTGAAATCTTTTAACTTCAACTGTTATTTTAATTGGAAACCAAAAAAATGATATTTCATTTTGTTAAATGCATCCAATTACTATGGAAATGGAGTATATACATATATATTTAGGATATTTGCTTTATAGTTTAACAATCTAGATGATCAGATAAAAGAATGTAAAGTGCAGTTTTAGGAGGAGATATAATTAATAATTTTAATTAAAAAAGCTAACTATATAAAATAAATTTATCAGGTATATATAGTGATCAAAGCTTAGGTTTCAAGTTATTTCTGGTTGTGAGAAATATAATAAAGTTTTGTGTGTCTTGTAACATTGTCAAAAATTGGCTTAACTTGCTCATTAAGAAAAATAAATTATGAAGGCAATTAAAGCTTTATTGTCATACAAAAAATAAAACAAAAATTATAACTTGAAATCATCACAACGTTTGAGACGTTTAATTTTGGGGAATTTTATTGCAAACACAGATTTAATTCAAAAGAATACAAATCTCTTTTGTGTCTCTTCAAATTTTTAAATATGTTTCAAGAACACCGAAGAAAAATTGCACCCTTCATATTCAACTTTAGTATATTTTTTGCAGAGATACAACAACATAAACGTATCAGATTTCTTATTTATGGAGTGGATACAATTTCATGAAATATATATGGATAATAAAAAATTTTACAAAAGCATTTGACTATTTGCCTTTTCATATAGAGCAAATTAACATTTCTTAAAATTTTTATTATTCAACAATTATTTTATTATATTCTGAATTTCTAAATTTAAATAATTTAAGCTTGAAACTATAAATCTAAAATAATTTCAAATAAGTTAAATATGACAATTTTCAAGTCTTTCTATTATCGCATGCCTTGATATGCAAATACGTTTATATAGTTGGTTTTTGTAAGAGATAAATTGTATTAAACCATCAAAATTTGAGTAAAACAGTTCTTTGTACATGATAAAGAGAAGAGGTAAAATTAGTGCAATTAAAAAATAACAATCATTAAATATGCTGAATAAAATTAAGTTATGGTAATGGTATAAAGAATCTTAACTCAAGTAATAGCCTACTCCAATAATTTACATCAAATTATTCAGTAAATACTCTTTACTTCATTTTCCCCCCAAAATTATACAGATATTAATTTAAAGTTACGCACCCGAAATATTTAAAACAACAATTTCTTCAGATAATAATACTTACTAACTAAATATAACAGTTATATATCAATAATTTTGTTGTATAGTTTGATTTACATTTAAAATTTCTTTTTTAAAGGCTACTGCATAGTTAATAATTATGATTCTAAAAAAATTCAAAATCAATCGAATTTCTTGATTTCATTATATGAAGAGGAAACAATTGAACTATACGTAAAATCAGACAGAATTGTGTATACCTGTCATACAAAAAAACAATGGATCAATTTTACTAGCACAGTGATAGCCAATTAAATGGGACTTCTTTACGTGAACAGCATGAAAAAAATGTTAATTAATATGAATAATTACATAATTCTAATTATACATAAGTAATATTACATTTTATAATACAAACAAATTTGTAACCTTGTTATTCACAGTAAAGATTTCAAGAATAACTTTCAGAAAATTTAAGAAACCTTCCTCGTCTCTAAAACTTTTAATGGTATTATAAATTTGATTCTCTTAAGTCTCGCAAGAAATATATTTCAAAAGATACATGTTTATTCAAATTTTTCCCTTATCTAAAATGATAGTGGTACATGGATAAAGTAAAAATATTTTCATACTGTTGAAAATATATAATTGTTGACCACATATTTTTATCTTAATTTGATTAAAGTTCATACTAAAGTACTTAATTACTTATATATTCTGAATAAATCCTTGGAATTCAAAAAATTTATACAATTTTATTTCCCAAATTTGAATTAAAAATGCTCTTCTTGTCAATTGCCTCTAAGTTCAAATATTTCCCTCACAAATACAATTATTATTATCAGTAAAATTTTAGCAACAAAAAAATTCCTTTACTCCTTCGTATTAATAACCCCTTGATACAAAATCGTGGCACAATTAAAGCATTGAAAGTAAAATAGATAGCAAAAGATAATCATTTCTTATGTGAGAGATGAAATGACCAAAGTGTAAGTAAAACGTACCTTTTCCCCACCAAAGTCTTCTCATAGGAAGCATTTATCTACAACCCGATCTATTTGTATGTGCACAAAATTCTTCACCAACACAACAATCTAAAAAGGAATACATCACATTAAAATAATACAATTAGTATTTCAACTAAACCCCAATCGACAAAGATCTAACAAAGAAACCTGTAAAACACTGAAAAGGCATGGACAAAGTTGTATAGATTCAGGGACAACTTGCACCCGTTTTAATAGAGAATAAATAATCTTTGTTTTTCAGATATCTTTCGGAAGGATGATATAAAGCTCCTAATTAAACTTTTAAAACTGTGTTTTTTTTTATAATTTCGTGGATAACTTAAGATCTGTAAGAAAAAAATATTAATAATTATTTATACATATTTAAAGCGTCATTAAAAAAGCTTTCAATTTAAACATACTGTATAAGGAAAAATATAGTTTTTCGTAACATTCATAAACAAAATTTCAAGAATATTCCACCTTAATAATCACTGCCAAAGCATAACACATCTTCTTAATTGCCCTGTACTCATTTTCACATGATATTCTCTTGATGTATTAATTTTAATGGGAATGTTATAAATCGAATTAGTTAAATCATATTCAACTGTTATGAGAACAGTATATCTAAAAAGTTTACTTTAAAAAACTAAAAATCTTGAGATAGGCATATACGAATGCAAAGTGTAACTCATAAGAAGATATAATTAATATTTTTCTTTAAAAAAAAAATTAAAATAACACAAAATTATCAAAAATGTGTATACTATACAAAATCATAGATTATAGTTTAATTCTAGTTGCTGAAATATATATACAAGTATTTTGTCTCTTGTTACAAAGTCAAGAATAATATTCACTTTTACCTATATTGAAATATGCAAGGTACAAAATAATAAATTAGTGTCATACAATAAAAGTAATTCAAAATTTATTTGATACGAATTCTTCACACAAGAGTTGAATTAGTCAAAACTCTTCAATTTTGGAGAAATTTCTTAGATGCACAAGTTTTAAGGTTTCACAAAGAACATAAATGTTAAACATGCCCAGAAAGAAAAAATGGTTCTTTAATCTATTGCACGTGATCAAACATTTATATGAAATATAGTACATTGCAATGAATATGCCCATTTTTAGCAAATTAAATTATATGTCGTTAGAAAGGAATAACAATTCTCAAAATCATTCCAAGGAATTTCTCTATAATTTTCTAGAATGTATTAATGTGATTTTCTTTAAAATTTGATTTTTAAGCATTTTTGAAGAATCACAAAGCAAAATTATTCCTTTCATAATCATTTGAGCAAACATTGTTAAAGATACAAGTAGCTTACAGGTATCACATTTCTAATTTAGCGATTGGAAATTTTTTTTATTAAATTTGCATATAAAAGCTTTACACAATTTTTGATTATTTTCTCTTTGATATAGTACAAATTTACTTTTTATTAAATTTCTATTTAACAAATTATTTTATTATTCTTTTTCACTGAAATTAAATACTTTTAACATTAAATAACATATAATCTGCTTTTACATTGTATTTTATATTTCGTATATGCTAATCTTAAAGTCTGTTAAACCAAACTTATTAATTTTATAACATGATATATAAGCATTTTTATCAAGCAACAGCCAATCTATATCATTTAAAATCTATAAGTGCTCCTTTTTTATTTGTTTTGACAAATTTTGATAGATGTTTGTTTGATGTTATATTCAAATAAGATATATAAAACTACTTTATATGCAGATAAAAATATTTACTAATAAAAATGAATGTTTATAAATCAAAATAATTCTGATGTATAGCTTTATTCACACTTGAAAAGTTCTTTTGTTATAAGCTGTTGCACACACACACACAAAATACTCTTAATTTTACAATTCATAATCGCCCAAATCCGTATATTTATCCAGTTATACACAAATTTTTGGCACATTTTTAATGGCGCAATGAAATCGTTAACGTATTTTTTTCACTTCAATAGTATGAAAAAAAGCAATAATTAACATTAATATTTAAGTATATCCAACTTGAGATAAATATTTTCCCACTTTATAAAGTAAACAAGTTTGTAAACTTGTTATTCAGGAATAACTTTAAAAACACCTTTCAGATAATTCAAGTAGTTTTCTTTATACTTTTTATTTACATTTAAAGTGATGTCGAAAATTTCATTGTCTTTTAAAGTATAGTAAAAATACGTTTCAAAAATAAAACCAATTTTAAAATATGTTTCCACTTTCTCAAATAAAACTGGGACATTAAAAAATTACTGATATTTTCAAACTGTTTAAAAAATATATATATAAATCTCAGATTTTAACATTTATTTGATTAAAGGTCAAAGTGAGATACTTTTAATAATTTTTTTCATATTATGAATTTTTCTTTACAGTAAAAAAGATTATTAAATATTTCAAAAAATATTACAATGAGTCGATTTTATTCAATTAGCTGCTAAGTTCAAAATGTTTCGTCACATGTATGAATCTGATAAATAAGGAGCTTTTTTACTACAAAATGAATAATATTGTCGTATATTCTCCGCATTAAAAACCATTTTTTATTAAATCGCGATAAATTAAATTATGGAAAACAAAATATGTAACAAATGGTCAACATTTCTAAATAGAAAGAAGAAAAGAGCTACTTGCAAAAATAAGATATTCTGTTAAGATTCGAACATCTGATCACAAAAGATGCTTATATTTTCCAAAAGATCAGGTTTTTTTTTCATACATACAAAATACTTCATGTGAGCACACCAAACTGTAAAAGAGTAAGCCATATTAAGAACATAAATATTATTTAAAGTGAACTCTAATAAAAAATACTGTAACAAAATTTTTTAGAAAACTGAAAAAATATTGATAAAGGTGCAATATTCAGGCATAACTGAAATTGTTTCTTGAAATTTAAAACTTTCTACAATAAAATATATATACTCTTTATAATTGAGTGTAGATGTGATTTAAATATAATAATAATTTAAACAGTTTACAGCACTAAATATTTAGAATAAATTTAATTTTACTGATCATCATTTCAAAACATTACAAATATCTTTAGAAAATTAACTTTTTTGGTTATTGGGACGTTTGGGTTATTTGGGACGTTTTAATGGAAAATAAACAAATTCATTTTTTCATGATAATTCAAATGGGTTTATATTCTCTATGCATTCATTACTCAAATTTTATTTTTTATATGATATTAAAAGTTGCTGAGAATATATTTTTCTGTTCTTCAAAAGGTCCATTTTCAAAAAAATAAATAAATACATAAAAATATAAAATAAAAGTATTTTTGCTGTATTTTCTTTATTAGAAATTAATTTTAATTTGAAATGTACTTAAGTATAATGATATATATCAATTATTCTGATACATAGGTGCATTCATGCTTGATAATATCTCATACTGCATGCAACTATATAATTAACACTGTATTACTTATAGAGCAGTTCAAAATGAAACATTCTTTCTTATTTATGCATATGTATGTAAATAGAAAAAAATGGAGTCACGCATACAATTGGAGAGAATTGTGCTAGCAAGCCACATTACAATTGATGAACTTTAAGTTTTGAAATATTTGAAATCAGCCAAATATACATTTTCTTATATATGTAAAAAAACAGCAAAGAAAAACAGCCGTATTTAAAATTGGACAGGACTGTGTAAGCATTTCGTGCAAAAATATTTTTTTTTGCTGGCATAGTGAAAATAATTAAAGTGGTGTTTTTTAAAGGCAAAACCTGAAAGAAGCAATAAACACTAAAAGTTACAAAATTCCAAGCAGTTATAAATATTATCACACTGAAGAAAACTAGTTTGTAACAATAAAGGAATAAAAAATTATCCTAGACATTCAAGAAGGATTCCAGAAAATTTTTTTAGAAAATTCGAGAAACTTTCCATATTATTTTTTCATGTTTAAATAATATGAAAAATTTGATTGTCTTATAAAATACTGTAATAAATATAGTTGAAATGTAAAATAATTTTTTCAAGTATTTTTCCTTGTTCCTTTAAGACCCAATCCACACAACGGTTATTTATACTTGTGAAAAAAAAAAAAAGATTTTTATTGTAAATAATGAATTAATGAAAGAGTTAATTACACATCAATAATTTCCTTATTTGTAACAATTTTATCTGAATTAAGGCTGTTCTTTCTATCAACTTAGAGCTAAAAATGTGTAACTCGTAAAATTTCATAGGTGACCTGTTTCACAGATAATGACCAACCCGCACAATCGTGGGAGGTGCCATGTACGTTCCGGGGGGGCGGGAATTTCTTTTATTTCTCCCAGTGCATTGGGGTCCATATAGTATTAATAACCAGAAGAATTTAAAATTTATAGATAAAAATAATCCGGGTCTTAAAGGGTTATACTAAAATAAGTCTGGTCCTTGAAAAAGTTACAATTTTTTTTACATTGTTCTAAATCACCTAACACCTTAACATTGAAAAATAAGTATAGGTCTTATTTCAATATTTACGTATTTACATATTCTGAGAATTCTTTATAATTTAAAAAGTTATGTAAATGTATTCATTAAAATTGTATGATTTATTCGACTTTAAACAAGTCGAATTTTAAACGTCAATTTTCCAAGTCTCAAATTTTCCATCATATGTATTTAGTTCAGTTTAAAAATATATTTATAATTACGAAATTAATAAAATTTTAAAAAGACTTCCTCGTAATAGCAACCCATTTGTTACAAAATAGCTACACAATAAAAGGATAGGAAGCAAAGAGAGAGAGTTTATTACAAATAATAATCATTTCTTCATAGAAAGGTTAGTGTGCAAAAAATAAAATACCTTCGATATATACCAAACTCCACTCATAAGAAACATTTATCTGCAACCAGATCCGTATTATGCTCACATATCATTTCAAGATTACACCAAAACTGTAAAGAAATACACCAAATTAAATTCATAATTATAATTCCAAGGGAGCTCTAGTGAATAAATCTCTCTCAAAGAAACCTGTAAAACACTGAAAAGGCATTGACATGTTTTGCATAGATTTAGGGACAACTTGCACTTGTACTAATAGGAAGTAAATTATAAAAATCATCGTTTCTTATAGATCTTTCTGAAGGGTGTACCAAAATCCTTCTAAAACTCCTATAGCTTCAATGAAATAAGTGTTCATAAAAATGTTGTTTTCAGTGTGTAAGAAAAAAAGGATTTTAGCCTTATTGACCTGTATGATGCTTTAAAATTTAAATTCTCCAGTGATGACTGTGTTAATTTTTTTTAAATTTTAAAGCTTACATCCGACTTATAAGAGATAAGTACCATTAGTTATTAAAAGCATCATTAAAAATTTTACTTTAAATACACGATTTAAGGGATAAAATAGCTTTTTCGTCAGTGTTAATAAAATAACTCCCAAGTATTCAATCGAGTAATCACTCTCCAAAACATAATATTTCTTCTAAACTTCCATGGATTCATTTTCATTTCATTGTGATTCAAAAAACAAACTTCAATTTTATTACATTGCATCTGAAGATTATGTGAAACTATAGCTAAGTAATTTATTTTTAAAACTTAAAAAATCTTGATAAGTGCATATAACAGAGCAAAGTGTAGTTTATAAGATGGACAAATATAACTAATATTTATTTAAAAAAGTAAATATAAAATAAATTTATAAAATGTATATACAATTCAAAGCTAAGGTTACGAGTTAATTCTAGGTGCCAGAAATATAATTAAGTATTGAATTTTAGATAACAGTCAGGAATCATAAATTTTTCATACAGAGAAATAAAGAGCTACAAAATAAATCAGTATAGTACAGTTGAAAGTTACCGAAACATTTTTAATACATAAAAATAGTTGAAACAATCCAAAGAATTTAATTTTGGAGAATTTTGTCTCAAACAGAATTACTAAATATAAATGTTAAATGTGCACTGAAGGAAGAAAATAATACTTTAATCTTTTACACAGGTCTATGAAATGATATATAACAGTGCATCTATATTTTTGGGAACATATATGACATACCTGTCGAAAAGTATATCAAATTATAAAAAGTAATTGTAAGAATTTTAATGCATTTCCCTGGAAATTTTTAATGTTATCTTCTTGAAGTTAATAATTTCTTTAACATTTCTTATGAAGCACAAAGAATAATTATATTCCTTTTATAATCATCTATTCGTTCAGTTACACACATCTAAAAAACAACACATATCGAATTTTTAATTTAAAGCTTGGAAACGGATTTATGCAACATATATGCCCGGATAAAATTTTCAAATTATATGATGATTTGTATTTTAATTATTAATACTTCTACTGAACAGCTTCTTTTATAAAGTTCATTTATAGATATGTCAATATTTTAATTATGAATATAAAAAAAATTAACTAGCAATAAATTAAAAACCAAACTGATATTGCGTTTTCATTTATAGATGCTTTGGCATACAAATAAGTTTATGCAACTAATTTTTTAAAGTGTATAAAGTGAACAAATATGTAACCTTGCCACTCAGCAATAATTTCAAGAGCACTTTACAGAAAATTGAAGAAATGTGCATCGTCATTTTTATTTTTGTTTAAAGTTGTATCAAAAATTCTGATCTCTCTTATACAGTATCGTAAAAAGTATATTTCAAATACAAAATAAATTTTCATATATGTTTAAGAGTGGTACATGAAAATGTTACAAACATTTTCTAACTGCTGTAAAGATCCTTTCAAAATAACCTTAAAACGACTTAAGGCCTTATTTAAATAATTAATTATTTTCATATTTTGAAAACTCTTTGGAATTTAAAATATAATATAAGTTTACTTTTCAATTTTAAATGATTTGTTCGTTTTTATTCAGTCCATGTCCAAATTTTACAAATCATGTATAAAATTATGACTAAAAATAACTTTTAATAACAGAATGAATAACATTTTTACATGGTCTTTTCATAAAAAATAACCACTTGTTAAAAAGCCAAAGTACGACTAAGGCATGGAAAAAATAGGACAAATAATAATCATTTCTACATGGAAAATTAAAAGAAAAGAATGCAAAAAAACTCCATACCTTTTGCACAGCAAATTCTCATGAGAAGCTTTTGTCTTTAACAGGGTCTGTATTTATGTGCACAAAATTCTTCAACACAACAAACTGTAAATTAATACACTATATTAAAAACAGAATTATTATTTTCAAGTAATCATAATGAACAAAGCTCTATCAAAGTAACCTGTATAATAAAGAAAACGAATTGTATATGCTGCGCAGATTCAGGAAGAGTTTACAGTCGTATTAAAACAGGAATTAAAATATCAAAATATAATCTGTTTTAAACATTTCTTTTGTTATGATGGTACAAATTTTTAATTAAACTCTTAAAACTGTACAGAATGTTTCTGATAATGTTTGTGTCAGTGTCAGAGATTTTAGAATTTTTGACATATATTAAATACATTCTGCAAATAGATGAAGTTTTATTAGAGTCACTTTGATAACATTGTTTTTTAAATTTAAATATAGCATCACATTTATGAGAGGGAAATGTCAATGTGTTTGTTAAAAGTATCATAAAAACCTTAAATTGTGTAATTTAAAATTATTGTATTATGAAAAATTGGACTTTTGTTAGTAAAAAAAAATCAGATATATTCCAATTGGGGAATCACAGCTATATACTCATTTTCAAATGTCTTTACTTGAACAACATTTGATTGGAAATTGAAAATACAAAAGTCAGTTCCGCTAAATTCAATAAAAATTTTATTTGAATGGTATATTTAAGAAGTTTATTTATCAAGTTAAAAAATCTTGAATTTTTAATTGGGACTCGAAAATACCATATTTGCTTTGATTAAATTGTATCTAATTTTGTGTGTGTGTGTGAATGATGTGTATTTAGAACCTTTGCTTTATTGGTTAACAATCTAAATAAGTCAATATAGGAATGTAAAGTTAAGTTAAGCAGAATATATAATTATTATTTTTAATTAAAAAGGCAGGTATAAAATAAATTTATCAGATATATGCTGTGTTCAAAGCTTAGATTGCAAGTTAATTCTGTTTGCTAGAAATATAATTAATAATTGTGTCTCTTGTAGCAAAGTCAAGAATTGTATATACTTATTCATTAAGAGAAATAAATAATTTACCAAATAAAGCATTACTGCCATACAATAAATTTAATGAAAATCACATAACTTGAATTCCTTCCAACATTTGAAACATTCCAAGCTACTTAATTTCGTGTAATTTGTAACAATAAAAAAAAAACTTGGTGTTTTTGAAAGATATGCAAATGTTAAATGCACCCAAAATGAGTTAAATAAATCTAAAATATATTAGTCACGATAAAACATTTCTATGAAATAATATATCTCTCTGAATCTGCCCTTTTAAGGAATATGTATGATATATCTGAGGAATGCTATATTAATGAACATTTTTCAAAGATCACAAATAATAATTATTTTTTCATAATCACGTATTTATCCAGTGTGTTTCCCATATGAAGCAAATTACAAGTATCAGATTTCTAGTTTAACTACAGCACAGAAATTCATAAAATATATATTACCTCATAATGATTAAATAAATTATTCTATGGTTTGAGTTTTCATAGAGAGCAATTTAACTTCTCTTAAAACTTCTATTCAACAATTTCATTTTTAATTTTGTATATAGCTAGACTTAAATATTTTAAATTTGAAAATAAAACTAAATTTAGAAATGGATCAAAAATGACAATTATCGTGTTTGTCTATTTACGCATGATTTGCCACTAAAATAAGATTACGGGACTGATTTTAAAGATAGATTTTTTTTTCAATAATGGCATTCGAGTTAATTAAGAGGCAAAATATAACGTAATTAATAATTATACTCTCC
>BMAU01006423.1:0-71668 GCA_019973935.1 Trichonephila clavipes | reverse complement strand
GATACCTTAAGTCCTTTATTCGAGGTATTATTCCAAGCTTTAGAAAATAATATTATATTTCTAGAAGTACAATCCTTTGAGTTCATAAGGTATGTCGTTTGATTTAAAGAAACTGTATTTTGATATATAAGTAGGAGTCTAATTTTTTAATGCTCATATGTTTAATTTTTTATTTTTAAAGTTCTCATTTTTAGGCCCAGCGTATAACGCGCAGCCGTTATTTTCGATTTTATTTTTGTGTCAAAGGAGAGCATTATACGCTGGATTTTACGGAAAACCTTTTTTGATTTTTTATTGGTTTCCTCATATACTTTCAAATTCGTATCATGCTTTCTCAATTGTCAAACGAATATTTTTAAATTGATCTTATTCTGTAACATAAAACGAAATATTTTTGTAATTGCTTAGGTATATATTTAGAACTACATCTTACATTTTTTTAAATCTAAATTTACGAATTAAATGCATATAAGCGTTCCCAAACTCTTCAACAAAAAAAGAAACAACTTATAACTATACTCATGCACAAAAAAAATTAGCGCTGCTAGAAATAATTACGAGATCGTAACGAAACTTGGCATGAAGGTACATGTCGAGGAGATATGCAAATGATTAGAAATGTAGAGTGATTGCGCATTACGTATAGCCGGTAGAGGGCGTTTAACGTCCTTCTCTGTGGAGTATAAAACAGGTAACCAAAGCATGTTTGAGTGTGCTGAATCATTTACAAAGCAAGAGCTGTGGTAGACGTGCCATTACGCCGTTTTCAAAGACAATGTGAGCAGCTGTCGCAGTTTGAAATGGGGAGAATCATCGGCATGTTGGAAGCTGGGTGGTCAGCTAGGCAAGTAGCTCGTCAATTAGGCCGCTCTGATTGTGTTGTGAGGAGGTATTGGAACCAGTGGATCTAAGAGATGTCATTTACACGAAGACCAGGCTCAGGATGCCCTCGACAGACCAGTAGTCGAGAGGACCGCCACATTTTAAGAAATGCACGCGTACAGACAAGGTGCCTGGCTGAAGGACACTTGGAATCGCGGCGCCCATTACGTGTGCTGCCCTTGACGCCCACCCATCAACGCCTCCGTTTGGAGTGCTGCCGCGCAAGAGGAAACTGGACTGCAGCGGAATGGAACCAGGTCCTCTGTAGCGGCGCGCGCGCGAATCCAGATTCAATCTCAGCAGTGATGACAATTGTGACCTTTGTTTTACAGCGACACACCGCTCCCACAGCTGGTGTAATAGTATGGGGTGCCATTAATTACAATACAAGGTCACCCCTGGTGTTGGTCCGTGGCACCATGACAGCCCAGTGGTATGTCCATGACATCCTGCAACCACATGTATTTGCACTCATTCATCGGCTCCCATGAATCATTTTTCAACAAGGCAATGCTCGTTCTCACACGGCAAGGGTGTCATAAGACAGTATCCGCACTGTAACTACCCTTCCTTGGCCTGCTCGATCCCCAGATTTGTCTCCAATCGAGCATATCTGAGATCATTTGGGATGGCAAGTTGGGCATTCCACGAATTTGAATGAACTAGAGGCAAGATTACAGCAAATATGGAACAAATGTCTCACGACATCATACAGAACTTGTATGCCTCAATGCTCGATTGTATCGCATCGTGCTAGATTGGGTTCAATAGGGTATTAATTCCTCCGTTCTTTTGCCTTTTTCTCTAAAATAAATAATCCTTTTTCTTTGATTTTCTAATCATTTATTTATATCTAAGTAGTCATTACGTATGTAAAATCTCGTTTCGTTTTGACAACTCCTTCTTGGAGCGCTAATTTTTTTTGTCCAATGAGTGTATTTTCACAATGGTTCTTAAGCCCGATCCTACGGATAAATTTTACCTGGTGGTCATTGTGATGGATTTGTGGCTAGTGTGTCATGAGTTCGAGCCTAGCGCTAGTTAAGATCCCCTTAGAAGAGGGACTGGTTCATGTTAAATCTGTCATTAGCTCAAGTCAAGCTTAGTCTTCTCTTTTTGGTGTGGAAGTTCAGAGAGGAATCTCTAGCTCAGATATCGTCCTCGTCACTAGACTATGATTTAGAATTACGAGGTGCGTCACCAATAGCTCTCATGTTGCTTTGTAGTGCTACGTTAATAAACATTCACTCACTACGGATCAATTCTTTAATTTAAAGTACAATATTTCCACATCCATATTTAGAATTTTTCTTAACCCTTTGAAGAACGGAATTTTAAGAAATAAGAATACCCATTTGCGCATAAGTATTTATTTCTTTTAAATTTCACAAATTATGTATTTTTTTATTGACAAAGGAATTCTATTATAGAAAGTATAAAATGATAATAATACTAAACTTAAGTTTTTTTTACTGTAGTGTGGGACTTCAGTTCTCTCATACTATATGGATTGTAATATGGTGGTTTAAAAAAAATCCCCCATACAGATTTACACGTCAAAAATGTGGGGTACTTTTAATACTGCCGTATCTCAAAGAATTAAGAAATAAACCAAGCGTCATGTATGCTAGTTTTATCCATAACTTGAGGAACAGAATATTTCGGGAAGCGTATGTAGTATTTGCTAGTTCATTAGTGCTGTTCTTATAAGTAGTTGTTCTACAAAACGTGTATTTTATTTAATTACTTCCCAGTGAACAGAAGACAGGGATATTTATCAGTAAAATTTAATTTGAAGCATGCGCAATGTGAGCGCTTTCACAAATGTGTTTCAAATAAACTTGCAAAAATTGATTTTAGGTAGAACAATTTCCAAAAAAAGAAATATTTTTGACTAAATAAATATTTCCATCGCTATTTAATAGTAGTTTTTTTTGTTGTTAAATAATGATATTTATGTTTGGCGTCGAGAGAATTCAATGGAGAGCAAGAGGACTGTGTAACGTTGATTTTAATGTTCTATCTGATAAATGAAAAGCCCTTGGTATACGAATAAGTTTATTGATGACTATAAACATAACTTCACAGCACTACTCTCACACACACAAACATTTAATGACTATTTACAGGGTTTAAGAAGAAATATTGCTTTAAAGCGCTCTGCCCAAAGCATCGTGCCTTTCATGTTAATTCAATTAGTTGCATCAGCGTTCTCCTTATAATTAAATGGCGCGTTACATATGTTTATTGTGGCAACCCTGAAGTCTCCAATTACGTGCGAAGGCGCCAACATCGTTCCTCTTACAAAAAAGGGTTTTAAATAAAGCCTAGATTGTTAAGAAAGTGGACACCGGAAGTTTGGAAGCTGTTAACAGTATTGAGGAATGTAAATGTGTTTGAAGTACTGAAAAAGATCTCTAAAGGTTTTGTACAATTATAAAATAATTTTTTTCATATCTTTTAAATAAATGTGTACTTGTTGTTAATAAATATCTTTCGCCTTCCAAAAGGAGTTGCGGAGAGTTACGGGGTTGTTTTAATAATTAAATTCCCGTTTTTGAATTAAAGACATACATTAAAATTTGGCTCGTATATTTCTTTCGTTGAACTGAGATTCACTAAGAACGGTGTTTACGAATATCGACTCCCAAGAGAGGTTGCTGAGGGTTAAGGGGGCATTATAGAAGGAAAATTTCCCATTTTTTTAAAAAATTAGACATATGGGCTTTGGTAAAGACGTTTCTTTTGTTGAGTAGAGATTCGCAGAGATCGGGTTTTATGTAAAAAAACGGAAGTTCCAAAGAAAATACAGGTTAAAAAATCCGTTTGTAAAATATTAGACCAATATACATGAAATTTAGCCAGCATGTTTCTTTTATTGAGTAAAGATCCACTAAAGATGGGTTTTGAAAAAATCAACCCTGAGGGAGAATATTGTGGTGTAAAAGATTAAAGATAATTTAATTTTGGTTGTATTACTTCAAATCCTGTTTTTTTTAACAATCAAGGGCAAAAGCTATAAGAATGATCGATTTACTTAAAAAAATAATATATATATATATATATGTGTGTGTGTGTATTTTTTTAAGAGCTTGGCCACTTTGAAGAAAAAAAATGAGCTTATGGCTTTTTAATCAATATGAAATATTAAACGTTTAAGCAGATTTTTATAAATTGTACACCAACTGTTATCCATTTTTAAAATTTTTACAGCTATTACTTCTCTATATTATGTTTGTAATATTTAAAACTGAACGAATTATTCGTTATATACCGGATAACTTAAGCTTCCCCTTAGTTTAATGTACCAAATACATCTTATAATTTCTGCCTCCTACTTTTAAATTCTTCAAGTGAGACTTTTCCCACTAAAAAAAAAGCGTAATTACGAAATAGCACTGTAGAATCCCTAATTTTACATTGCCTGCAAAAATACATCTTATATGCTTACCATAAGGAAAATAAATTTATAAAAAAAAAGTAATGAGAGATAATTTCCTTAAAAATTGCTTTTTGAAAGAAGTCTTAGTTCATCCCTAATTTTGCTCATTTTTAGGAATAAGGGCTTTGTGTTCTGTGGGTTCTCTGTGTTACTTTTAGAATTTGCTATTAAAGAAGACTTTCAAGTCACTTTTTTCTAGGAAAAAGGAAGCATAAAATTTCTGTCTCGATTCTTTGTATTGATCAGCCCTTTCAATGGTTAAAAAAAAAAAAAGCAAAAATAAATTTTTTTTATACCCAAAATTTAATGTTCGACCACTATCTCCTACATACTCGCAAGAAATTCTAAATATCTATATAAGTAAGACTTCTGAAAATTTTTTCAAAAGTGTTGCGTTAATTGCATTTTCTTTTTCAATTTTTCTTAAGTTAGAAAAAAATTTACATTGACAAAGGATTTTTATTGGAATTAAGTTTAATTTTCTTGGCGAAAGCAAAATAAAAATGTTACTGTAAATATATAACTGCAGCAACATTGATTTTATAAATTTTGATTTTTTTTTTTTTTATCTTTTACGTTTTAAATTGCTCTCAGAAATTTCGATTTTTTTTGTGTGGATTTTAAATTTTACGTTACACTTATTGAAAAAAGTACACATGTCACTTAATCTTAAATATAGAACATGGCGACATTATTATTTCAATTTGTTAACTCTGTGAGGCATTCTCCTGTGGGTGACCCTGTTTTCCATTATCTACACGACCTGTTTCTGAAGGTAATGACGAAGAACCGCACAAATCGTTCATCTTAACATCTGTTTATTAAGATCTTAATCATAATACACAACAATAATACTAATCAAAGTAAGTAGATATGGAATAAGAAGACACAACTCGTATTACCAGATAATCGCGTAATTGACCACTATATCTAATTTTACAGCTTAATTCTAATCTCACTAATATACGCACTTTCCTTATAGTTTAAGTTTCATTATAGTATAGTCGCCGTGGGTAGCCTAGTGGTTAGAGCATCGGACTCCCGACCGGAAGGCCTGGGTTCGATGCCCGATGCCACCAAATACCCTCCGAGTAGACATGGAGTACGTGCTCGTTAAATCAGTGGGTCCATAGTCTTGTGGGCTTAGCCACGAGCGCAGGGACTGGAGAATATTTCCCTCCCCTTCAGTTTCCATGCAGAAATTGTGGAGGTGGAGATAGGTGGTGTCGCCATCTATTGTCCCTTCGGGGAATTTCGCCGATCTAAATCGTACTGTCACCTATATGGTGCTGAAGGCCAATGACAGGCGTACCTCTAGCTCCATGCCACGATGAATTTCATGCGCCTCGATCTGACTACGTCAGACAGGTGGCATTAGAAACAACAACCTTATAGTTTAATCAAAGAGGCATACCTCTATATCCTAAGTAAACAGCTACCTTGTTTGTCCTAACAGATGTGACTTCAATCTGTCTATTCCTTGTGGTCACAGATCCACCTTTAACTTGGTTATACAGGTACCGGTAGGTTAAATCTTGGGACTTGGTATTTCCGCTATCTTTTACTCAATCACTTCTAAGCATAGACATAGACCTCGCACAGCCACCTCGCGATTGCTCAACTTCTACTATATAAAAGATTACTAATTTGCATACACACGTTCTTCTTCTCGAGTTGGTTGGAAATAATTGCCATTTTGGCCCCAAAGAAACCCAAGATGACCGTTAAAAGAAAACGCGGTGAAAGCCTCGTCACAACTATTGTTTCCATCTCTAAATATTTAGAATTTATCGTTTGAAAGTGAAAAAACTTAGAGTCTTTCATCAAAGTTCTCTATTTGGATTCAAAGTGAAAGCAACGTTTTAAACAACGCTTTACAATCTACGTTTTAATTTAATTCATAGGGCAATTTTATTTAAATGTATATAAGGTCGAGTTTTCTGTATATTATCTCGGAAAATATATTTAAAGAATAGTTACCTGTGTACATATACAGTCGGACCCTAATGAAATGAATTCATTGAGACCGAACATTTTGTTTGTTAAATCGGGGTCCGAACAAAATACAAATTTTTGCACTTACCTTTAGAAAATTCTATAATAAGCACTAGACAAAAATGTCCCTATAAAGACATTGTTCAACAGCTAAAAATACTATGTTTGAAAATCTATAATTCCTGTTTCGAAAGAATTCTCTTTCGATTTTACATCCTGATGCATGAGGTATTTTTTTCAGTTTCCAAACAATGTAAAGCATTAGAACAGTGCTTCTCAAACTTTCAATATTTGCGACCCAATATTCAATCATTATTTTCTTCGCACCCCCCATACAATAATGATACATTGAATTCAATAATACTATATTTTGAAGCTAAACCTACAGTTCGACTTTTACCTCTTTAGTACCACCGGCGTATATAAACGCCTCACTCAGCCAGTGTGTCAATTGCCCCGGACGCGCGCGTGTATATATATACGTCTTTCCGAAGTACGATATTTTCTGTGCACTGCTATCCATACATTTATTCCGAAGGCTTTGGAATGCAATAAAAGGAGCTTGATTGTCTTTGCGAAGGATTTACTTGTTTCAGATTATTTGTTTCTTTATTCCTTTAACCTCCTCCTTCCCAATACACCAGATACGCTCGTTTACGTGTTAAACGGTGGCAGGAGGGAGCGAATGACGCAGTTTTTAACCGGCATTGAAGGGATTAATTATAAACCGTATAAGTTATCAATATACGTGTTCATTTTTGTTTTTAATTTTATATATGGCAAACCTATGGTGACACTGGTAATTTTTTAACTTGTTCTCAACGTAGTATCTTTAAAATGATTATAAAATTCATTGCACAGTACTGATATATTTATAAGTGTAAATGTGTATTTCCCTTTTCATTTTTTTGCTTTTAGTACATTGTTAATTTTTTAAACCATCTTTTGTATTCTACCTTTCAATATGCTCGCGCCCCCCTTGTAGGGTTATCACGCCCCCTAGAGAGGCGCACCCCACAGTTTGAGAAACACTGCATTATAAAATGTAGCGGTTTCGATAAGAGTTTCCTTATTAACTTCTGCATCAGAATCTCTATTCATTAACTCCGACAAATCAGTAATTTCCTGAACTTCAGTTGCACCGATTGGTAGTCCATCATCAAACGTAACATAATCATCAAAATCTTAAAATATTCCTTGTGTTTTAGAGTGGGATGAGAAGGAAGGAATTTCCTATTCTATATATATATTCAAAACTTACACGATAGAGGTTGACTCATCTGCACCTGTAAAGTCTAATAATGGTCTACACCAGGGATGTCAAACTCGCGGCCCACAACGAACTTGTTTATATCCCGGCCAATATATTGGCACACAATAATATATAATAAAATAACAAACTGACGCAAAAATAAAAATAAGATAGGTAGAATTATCAAAAGTTTTTTAATTATGCTCTTTTTTTTGCTATTATTAAACAAAATGCGTGCATTTATTTCGAATACATTTATTAATATTTTTTGAACATTATAAAAGCATGCGACTCTCAACTTAACATAAAATAGAACATGCAGCCCATAATATCATATGAGTTTGACATCCCTGGTCTACCCATCGAAATTTGTTACAAAAATCTTTTTTTTTTCTGTGCTGGACAAAAGGGGTATAATAAAGGTTTTTGCCTTTATTTTAATCGAGGAAAGAGAAAAATTTGTTAAATCCGAAATTCGTTAAATAGAGATTCGTTAAGAGTACCAGGAAATGCTCGAAGGAGAAAAATGCCAAAATTAAGAATCTTTGTTTATGGGACACATATCTTTAAAAATTTCCAATAGGGCTTAGATTTTTTTTTCTTTTGTTATTTTTATCGAGATATTTCAACTATTTTGTAGAAACACAAAAATAATTTTTAGTTAATTTTTTTTCTGTTTGATTTAAGTTGTATAAAATTTTTGAGATATCATAATACATGTTTATGTTTAGGTACAATTTTTTTAAAAGAAAGTACCTTTTAAATATATTAAATATTTTTTGCACATATATACACTGGTGAGCAAAAATTAAGGACGAAGTCGAAAAATTAGCATATCAGCTGAACGAAGAGACAGAGCGGACAGAAAGACCAATCAGGAGATTAAGTAAGGTGATGTACGGTAGCACATGAGCAGATATGCAGGTAGACGTAATGGGGGAGTGTCTGAGTAGTATAAAGCATGTTGTCGGTGTAAGATCAGTATTTCTGGCAAAGAGATTGCACGCCGTATAGCAGTTAAAATCACACCGAGTTGCTACCTCAGCAAGAAATGGCGAATAATCAATCTGTTAGATGACATCTGGATGCTTTTAGCCGAGGTCGAATCATTAGGAAGTTGGAGGAAGGCCGCAGTGTGACAAGTGTGGCTGCAGAGTTGGGAATTGCTCACAGCATCGTTTCACGACTTTGGAGAAAATTTCAAACTACAGGAACAGCTATCCGGGGGTTCAGTAGTGGTCGTCCACGAGGAACCACACCCGCAGATGACCGGTACATTGTCTTACAGGCCAGAAGAAACAGGCGGCAGACAGCGGGAGAAATCGCTAGACACACGACACAGGCGACTGGACGACCGATATCGCGTTTTACTGTGGCCAGAAGACTGCACGGTGGTGGTCTGTTTGCACGACGCCCTGTACGGTGTGTACCTTTAACGCCTGCCCATCGGAGAAGGCGTTCTCTATGGTGCCGGAAACACCGGAATTGGAGAGACAATGAATGGGGACGAGTACTCTTTACAGATGAGAGCAGATTCAGTTTGAGTAGCGATTCTCATCGCATACTCATCTGGAGAGAGCGGGGAAGCCGCAATCATCCCTCGAACATCATTGAAAGGGACAGGTATGGAGGTCGCGGTGTTCTCGTTTGGGGAGCCATCATGCTTGGTAGTCGTACAGACCTTAACATCTTCGACGCAGGTTCAGTCAACGGGACCCGTTATCGTAACGAGATTCTTCTTCCATATGTGCGTCTTTTTAGAGGCGCTATGGGTCTGCAGTTCCTTTTCATGGACGACAATGCACCATGTCATCGCACAGTAGCTGCTGAACAGCTCTTAGAGACTGAGGATATTGAACGTATGGATTGGCCGGCACGATCTCCGGATCTCAATCCCATCGAGCATGTATGGGATTTTCTAGACAGACGCTTGGCAGCTCGTACCTTACCACCAGTAACGATTCGGGAGCTTCGATTGGCGCTGCAAGACGAATGGGCAGCAATGCCTCAACAACTCATTGACACCCTCATTCTCAGCATGGGCAGACGCTGTGAAACCTGCCTAGCAGTCAGGCGAGATCATATCCCCTACTAAAGACCGGATGTTTCTTTCTGTACACCCATCACAGGGATGTTTCGGTCTTCAGTCGCATTGCGCTCCATGTTACTTTTTCAATCAAGCT
Organism: Trichonephila clavipes; assembly: GCA_019973935.1. Taxonomy (NCBI): domain Eukaryota; kingdom Metazoa; phylum Arthropoda; class Arachnida; order Araneae; family Nephilidae; genus Trichonephila; species Trichonephila clavipes. The sequence continues at coordinate 61,914 of BMAU01006423.1, read as the reverse complement.
TCTTTTTATCTCTCTGATTTCTCTTTTAGTAAGTGTTGCTTACATTACACATGTCCTTACCTATTGGGGATCTTACGGTATTAAATGTATTGATTTGGAAAGCTTTTGTACAAAGTTATATTGAAAAAACCGTCTCGTCCTTAATTTTTGCACACCAGTGTATAGAAAACAATACACAAAATATGGTGGACCTATTTTTTTGTAAAATATTGAGATCATTTCTTTAAAAAAAGGTATAAAACTTTGTATAATTTTGAAATTTTTTATTTTTTCTCTCTTTTTCATTCATAAAACTATTTTTTTTTTCATAAAAACTATGCACTACTTCGACCAAAAAATAGGTTCACTATATGCTCAAGTATTCTGCACACGTGCATAAAAAGTTTTGAACTATACAGAGTAATAGGTTTTTATAGTGCAATAGTGTACCTAAAAGCAAACAATTATGCTTTGGAAAAAAATCTGAAAAAAACTAAACATTTCTTATTGTTTGTTTACATTTTTGACAATTACATTTTGCATATTTTATGGTTATTTTATCAACGAACATATCAGTGTTTTACATCTTTAGATGAAAAAAATATGCTCTATTTATTAATACTAAAATTTAAAAATCAATTTTTTGATTGTGTACGATGCCCTGGTTCCCTTAAATCAAGGTCCGACTGTATAAGAATAAAATAATGCAACGAAAAAATTTATAAATTTTGCTTAATTGTTTTTAATTTTTTTTCAATTATCTTTAAAAATAAAGAAAAAAGTGATTCACTCATTCCCTCATTCATCAGGAGATCTCCGTAACTAGTGTAGACGTACATACTTGAAATTCTAAAGCCAAGATTCTTTTCTTGAATAAAGATCCACTAAGAAGGAGTTTTGCGAAAATTGACACAGAGTTTGGGGGAGCGGAGTTAAAGGGAACATTTTCTTTTTGAAACATTAGACTCAAAAACTTGAAATTTGGCGAACATGCTTCTTTTCTTGAACAAGCATCCGCTTAGAAAAGGTTGTAGTGATTCCATGCTGTATTAATCCTAAGCTACCATTTTGACTAGCAAAGTGAGTTTATATAAACTATAACACAAACTAATCTAACTTACTATCAGTAAGGTTTCCGGATGTACATTTTAAAGATACTGGTTTAAAGAATCAATTCTGCATAATTAAAAAAATAATATTTAATATAAATCAAGTAACATTTAAATTAGCGTAACTAGTTACATCGGAAAACGAAAAGATAGAATTCCAAAAATATGTTGGTACGTAAATCCAAAAGTGTAATCCTAATAAAAGATATACACACTTTTCAGTCTCTTCCTATTGGCCGGGAAGAAACGTGACGCAAACAACTTTGAATAAAAATCGTTTTCAGATTCAACTGTGATGCCACAGTACTCCCCCTCCAGTCACACAGACGATGGCATTTGAAATCGCACGACTCGTCGGGAACGTCTTCCACTGCGAGTGATGACATCTTTCGGCGATTTTGATGTGGGAATCGGAGATGACGAAGTGGATTCACAGTCTGAAAAGGAATGTGCAGCTTTTAATCTGTCGATCGACACAGACACAGCCTTTCCGTTGATTTCCAGCTTGAACACTTTATCAGTTCTTGAGAGCACCTTAAAGGGACCAGCATAAGGAGGTTCTAGAGCCTTCCGTACACGATCGATCCGCAAGAACACATGAGACGCCTGCAACAGATCTTTGCTGATGAGAACTGGATTGGAGCCATGGTATTTCACTGGAACTGGGCGAAATGAACGAAAATGTTGCCATAGACTCTGCAAGAACGACGTAGTCGAAGTAGTTGCAGGTGTGTTTACGAAAAATTCTCCGGGAAACTTCAACGTAGTTCCATGAACCAGCTCCGCAGATGATGCTTCCAAATCCTGTTTAAAACTGGATCTGATGCCAAGCAATACCATAGGAAGGGAGTCCAACCAACTCTCTGGGAGATGCGTCATCAATGCACTTTTGAGATGCCTATGAAAACGCTCCACTGCACCGTTACTCTGTGGGTGAAAAGATGTAGTGCGGATCTGCTCCACTCCTAAAAACTTTGAAAGAGAAGAAAAGAGATTACTCTGGAAATTAGTACCACGATCTGAAGTGATTCTTTCTGGTACTCCAAATCGAGCAATCCATCCAAAAATGTACGTAAAAATCCGAAGAGTCATAAAAATGTTTTGGCGACAGCGTATGTGCTATGGTATCTGCCGTTTGATCCGGGATAGGAAATACCTCAGGCCATCTTGTAAATCTGTCTACACATGTCAATAAATACGACATTCCACGTACCTATGAAGAGTAAGAGGTCACGAAGGAAAAAGAGAACAACAACATCAATATGCACATTCGAAAAGCGTGCTGATGGTAGTGGAAAAGTGCCTACTGGTGACTTAGTGTGACGAGATACTTTTGATCTCTGGCACTGAGTACAGCTTTTACCATAAGAGAAACGTATTGGACCCCTTGTTGTCTCTCCATATATATATATATATATATATATATATATATATATATATATATATATATATATATATATATATATATAATGCACAATCTTTATTCAAATTCTTCCAAACAAATCTAGCTGAAATTAGTTTTTGCGCAGCTTTAACTCCAGGATGCGATAGGTTATGAAGTTGATTGAAAATTTGACGACGAATTTGTTTTGTGACATATAGACGAACTGTGCCCATGGATACATCACAATAAAAAGGTTTGTCGGAATGAGCAAAGTACATGGGCCTGAGTTCCAGACCGGTAGCAGAACCCATCAATGATTGCAGTTCCAGATCAGAAGATTGATCTTCAGACAAATGACTATAGTCATTGGAATTCAGTAAGTCAATTTGAGAAATTCTAGAAAATGTATCAGCTACAACATTATCACTCCCCGCAATGTAACGAATGTCAGTTGTAAATTGACTGATGAACTCAAGATATCTAATCTGACGTGGAGTACTGTTGTCATGTTTTCGCGTAAATGCAAATACGAGTGGTTTGTGATCAGTGTAAATTATAACCTCACGTCCCTCAAGCATATGACGAAAGTGTTTTACAGATAAATAAATGGACAACAGCTCACGATCAAAAACGTACTGTATTTCTTTTCGGTAGCAGACAGCTTTCGAGAAAAGAAACCAAGAGGTTCAACTGTAGTCTCAATATGCTGTTGAAGCAGAGAGCCAACGGCAAAATCTGAAGCATTCGTCGTTAATGACAACCGGGCGTCTGCTGCGGGAAAAGACAATGCAGTTGCATTAGTAATCAATTTCTTACAAGACTCAAAAGCATATTTTGTTACATCATTCCATACAACAGGAGTATTATCTCTCTTGACCTTATTTTTCACAAGATCATGCAAACACGCCTGTTCTTCAGCAGCACCTTTTAAGAAACGATGATAAAAATTTAAAGTAGCTAAGAATCTTCGAAGCTCTTGAACAGTTTTAGGTAAAGGGAAATCTTTCAAAAACTGGATTTTTTCAGGTAGAGGAGAAATACCATTTAAAGAAACCAGAAAACCTAAAAATTTTAGTTCAGATTGGCCAAATACACATTTCTGAGGATTTACTATGATTCCGTGCTCGCCAAGTTTGCTGAAGACGAGATTAAGGTCTCTTTTGTGACTCTCATGATCTGCGGAAGCGATGAGAAGATCATCCACACAAGCGTAGCAACAAGGAATGTCTCTAATGATGCTGTCAATGAATCTTTGCATAGTCTGAGCTGCATTTCGAAGACCAAACGTCATATACAAGTATTCGAAAAGACCAATTGGGGTAATTACCGCAGTCTTAGGAATATCATTAGGCTCCATTGGTATTTGGTGGTATGCTTTAACCAGATCAATTTTTGAAAAACAGTCTTACCCCTTAAACCACTAACAAAATCATGAATGTGAGGTAATGGGTAGCGATCGGGAATCGTAACCGAATTTAAACGTCGGAAATCACCACAGATACGCCATGAACCGTCGCTTTTCTTAACAAAATGTATTGGACTAGCATACGAACTCTTTGAAGGTCGTATTATACCCTGCCTCATCAGGTCGCCAAATTCGCGTTTTAAATAAGCCAACCTCTCAGGATTAAGACGTCGAGTTCTAGCATGAACTGGCGGACCTTTAGTCTCAATGCAATGAAAAACTGAGCTTTCATTAGTACTGGGTTGGAGATTTGTGGAAAACCATTTTGTATATTTTGATAATATGGAATTGTAAGGCGAATTATTTTCGACCAATGTTAAACCCAAGGATTGTGCTTGTTTAACAGTTCCTCTAACAAATAAGGAAGTGAGACCATCAAGAAGTCTCCGGTTTCTGACGTCTATTAGCAATTCAAACCGCTCTAAAAAATCAGCTCCAATAATTGGATCCGAAACATCAGCTACTAGAAAAGACCAGGGAAAACTACGTCTCAGACCAAAAAAAAAAAAGTCTAACTCTAGTTTAATAATGCCGTATGTTGATATACGAGAACCGTTAGCAGCATAAAGTTCCAAATCTTGTTTAACAGAAAACTTAGTCAATCTCTCTCTTAGGATAACAGCTTATTGCAGCTCCACTATCAATTAAGAATTTATTCCTAGTAACTAGATCTGTTATAAATAATCGGCTGCTAGGTCTAACCTTATCTGCCGCCGAAGAAACAGATAAACCTTTTAGTTTAAAGGATGAGCACAAGGTTTTTTACATTTAGAAGCTGTATCACCAAAATGAAAGTGGTACCAACATAAGCGTTTAGATCGAGCTTTATTTTTATCAGAACCTCTAGAAGATGTTAACGATCGGCTGCGATACCCGTTTCGATTAGGTGAATACGCGGAAACTGTCAACTTTTTAACCATATTCTTCAAATTGGCCATCTCAGCTTTAAGCACATCTAATTCGATTTGATTCGATTTAGTTTCAATGCGTGCAACAGTCAGATCATTTCCAGACACTTCATGCACTTTATCTGCAATCTGGGTAAGCTCATCCAATGGAGCTTTGCAAACAGAAAGAACTTGTTGCAAATTAGCAGGTAAACGCTGTAGCCACAAGGTCTGCAAAAGATCATCTTCCAATTTAGAAGGAGCAAGATTTCGCATTTCACTCAACAAATGTGACGGGCGTTTATCACCAAGCTGCAAATCATGAAGCAACAAGTTTAATCGAGATGCATCTGATTGCGAGAAGTATTGCAAGATCTTATCCATAAGGGAGGAATACGCATTTTCCTTAGGAGGATTCTTTACCAAATCTCGAACGCAAGACAGGATATTTGAATTGAGAGCAGCAATAACTGCATGAAATTTTGTGGAATCATTGGAAATCCCAGCTAAAAGAAATTGAGATTCAACTTGAAAAAACCAGAGTTCTGGGTCATTTTCCCAAAACTCTGGAGCTTTGAAAGCGATTCTAGAAAGTTGGGATTCCTGATAAACACTAAGCGGAATTTCAGTTTTAGAATCCTTCATAATGAAAAACACAAAAGATTGTAATAAAAAGTCAACCAAAATTATACTATTAAAGATAACTAACAGGTCAAAAACATGCAATCATTGAGGGATCGGTAGCGATAAGGAAAACACAGACACAATACCTTACTTACCAACACTCAGGATAGCTTGAAAACATTCGGCGTACAAGTAGTTCACTAGAAAGTGTCAGACATAGCTGGTTCTTTCCCAGAGGTGATGAAATGACGACTACAGCATCAAGAAATCATAGAATTCCGAAGTTAATTTCAAAACAAAAATGACTTCTGCAGGTAGAATCCCATGGCACCAATATTAAAAATAGCACATCTTTAGAAATCGAGTCACCACTGTAGCGATTCCATGCTGTATTAAGCCTAAGCTACTACTTTGCTAGTCAAAATGGTAGCTTAGCCCTAATACAGCAGGGAATTGCTACAAGGTTTTGAGGAAATTCGAATCCTAGGGGGATTGCGGGGTCGTGATGCAAAAAAAAAATTCCCTTACTGAACTAGGAACAAGTCTTGCAAAAGTCGAAGATTTGTGTTATAGATAAAAATTTCCTTTTTTTTAAGCTATTTGACCTAATGACTTGGAATTTGGTAAACGTTTTTCTATTGCTGAACAGAGATATTCTAAGACCTAAAGGGAGGTTGAGGGAGGTTACAGGGACATTATTGTAGATAAAAAATTTCCATTTTTGAATTAGCAGACCCACAGACATGCAATTCGGCAGACAAGTTACTTTTGTTGTGTAAAAATCCACAAAAAATTGGTTCTTGCGGAAATCGACTCTGAGAGGGTGTAGAAACAGAGGGAGGTACAAGGTAAATACACTTCTGTTTTAGAAATTTAAATGTTACCCTTTTAAATCAAGAAATGAGGTCTAAAAGAATTTTTTTTCAAAAAATCAAAGCCTTAAGATATCCGAATACATTCGGAACCGTGATTTTAAAAAAAATCACATAAATGGATAATTTTCATGATATTTAGTGTCACTTAGATTAGAATACCTGTATAAAATTATTTTAAGGACATTTTGACAAGAAAAAATTATTTAAATACAATATTTTAGCAAAAAATTCACTTAGAATAATCTTTTTCAAAATATTCTCTTTTTATAAAAAATGCTTCTAAAACAATAATATTTTGCTTATATAAAGTAAAGACTTCTCCAGAAAATCTGAACTAGAATTTTTGAAAAAAAATCACATTATTTTCAGAGTTACCACCAATTGAAATAATTATCGGTGTTTTTTCTTAAAATTGCTCCCCTTTGTTGTCGTAAAACATGGATAAACCCACTTCTAATTTATATACTTCAAAAATTCTAGTTGCGCTTCTCTGTAGAGAGGTCTGAGCTATATACAGGCAAAATATTATTATAATGGAAGTAGTTTTCACAAAAGGAGAATATTTTGAAAATTTAAGTTCATTTTTTTTAAAATATTATACTTAAATAATTTTTTATTGTAATAATATTCTTAAAACAATTTTATATACATTTTCTAATCTAAGTGACACTAAATATCATAAATATTATCCATTTATACGCTTTTGAAAAATCACGGTTCCGAACGTAGTCGGATACCTTAATGTATCCAAACATGTTCAAATGACCAAAATAGGTCAAAACACATGTTTATTGCTTTTATTTTATTGAATAGAGTTGCATTTTGGCTGTACAAAACTTACTTCGTTTTGTTTTTACGCTACCTAGAGGCCAAGTTAAAATCAATTTTATAAAATTAGACAAACTAGAAGTAAACCTTTTTTAATCTACCAGAAGTGGGTGAGTCTAATAACTCAAAATGATATAAATGGGTATTTCTTTAAAACTTTTTGAACCTGACATTTATATTATTTTCTAGAGAATGTGCTAAAATATTTCTTATTATATGAATACTTATTGAGTTATAGCCTGTATTTTAAATAATGGTCTCAAAGAGAGAGAGAATGAGAGAGAGAGAAGAGAATAGAAGGAGAGAGAGGGAGAGAGAAGAGAAGAGAGAGAGAATGTCCCATTTCTTATCATATTTAATTCATCAACTCTAAAATTTAAAAATCTTAATAAAATATTAACATTTTATTACATTTCCTAGATAAATGCATCTAATTTGTTTTCGTAATACTTTAACTGATATAAGTTCATTACTTTTTTCTCTAATTGCTTTAAAGTTGTTAAAATTTCCCTTATAATTGTGATTTTTGTAAAATTCGGATTTTTTCCAAGTATTGTTAGTTAAATATTAATATTTATTGGGGTATTGATTGCTAAAAAGGAGTTAATAATGTTTTAGTATGTTTTTTTTTGTTAAAAAAAGTATTCTAAACGTGTTCAAATACTGTAATGCTGTCAATAACTTAAAAACAATATTCTATCATGCATCATCAGGAAACGCATAGCAAAGCCGGGAGGTAACGACTAGTGTTTTAAATGTTCTGCTTAGATAGAGAAAATTCCTGTTTTTAATTTTATAATATTTCTTTGATTAGAACATCATTGAAGTTTTCAAAACATTCCGTTATGTATATTAAGTGTTTGAATTTGCGTTTTGAGTAATGAGAAATACACATAATTGATAACTGAATTTGTGTGCTTTAAAATGATAAATATTGAATAGTTTCTGAATACATATATAGAGGACATTCTATTAAAATATTAATTCTAAAATGCTTCTTTTTGGCATTGTATCAATCTTACATAAATCTAAAGTATTTCCATTTCACGAAATATATAGAAAGGAATTATTATTTCTCAAAAATCCATTTCATTCGAATCTTCTCTCAACATTTGTTGTAAATCAAATAATTATCGCTTTTAAATATCTTTTCAATAATAAAATAAAGCTAGCTCCTTTTTTACTCAACGCTTTATTTCTGGATCGATAAAATTAATTTCTTAAAACATATCTAATTTCCTTTTGAAGTGACTCGGTTGAAATTTGTCAACATATTTTTCTCTTATTTTTCAATCTTTTAAATTATATTTTCAAAACATCTTCACTTTTTTGCTTAAAAAAATGAATTTGTATAAAATTTATTCATATATATTCTAAAGATTCAAAAGCTAATTAATTTTTTTAAACATATTTATGTACCTGCTCAAGATTTGAGATTAAATGTTTTCCATTAAAATATGATTAGATTCAGAATGAGAGGAGAGTGCTAGGTGGAGTTAATTCTTTTTTTCTATTTTAAAAACATTCTGGGAAACACGATACTTTTTTCAATGTAATTTGCTACCAAAAACTTCTAAAAATAATCTTGTTTATTTTGTATTACATTTCTGTGGGCGTTTAACCAGCATTAAGGAACAAGAAAGAATATTTTTTGTTTGAGTTTAAATGCACTGAGAGCTACAAGGATTTTGATTTATTCTAAGATAAAAAAAAATCAATTATACCAAAAAGGAAGAAAAAAAAATGAGATTATAAAAACCAAGAGGGGGGAGAAAAAAATGATTTTTTTTAAGAAATGAAATCTTTTTTTTTTAAAAAAAATCATTTTAGAGATTAAAAATAAATCCCCGAAAAGAAAATATCAGAACCTGAGACACGCTAGACTGCAACTCCAGAGCAAGATTGTCGCATTTTGCAATTAAAAAGTAAAAATTTAATACATGAGCAAGCGAGCAACAATTATTCGACAAAATAAAAATCAAACTAAATGTAGAAATAAATTATCTTAAAAAGGCAGGCATAAAAGCAGAGCTAAGCAAAGTCAAATTCGCGAAATGTGAAAATTACAGAAAAAAAAATGAAGTGAAATATGAGATCTAATTAATAAGTGAATACTTTCAAAAGTTTTTATAAAGGAGAGTTATGTTACATTCATTTTCGTAAATGATTGATCTTTGTCGCTATGTCTGCATTTTCTTTTGTTATCGTGTCGAGCAACGGTTCTTAAACTTTCGATCACCACCCCCTCCCTCTTTATGTATCAGCCGGAACCCCACCCCCAAGATTTTGAACACCCCACCCTGATTCCCAATAAGATTGCCGCAGCAACCTATACAGACTTTTATTACTACTTTCTTTTTTTCCTTTAAAGAAACAGTAAACATCTAATTAACAAGTAATATTAAAAAAAAAAGTAAATTCCTACTTAGGTCAACAAAGAAAATTTTTATTTTTGTTAACTTTTTATTAAATAGTTACACTTAAGGTATCCGACTACGTTCGGGGAACCATGATTATACAAAGCACATAAATGGATAGTTTTCATGATATTTAGTGTCACTTAGATTAGAATATATGCATAAAATTGTTTTAAGGGCATTTCGACAAAAAAAATTTATTTAAATATAATATTTTGTCAAAAAACTAATTTAGAATAATCTTTTGTCCAAATGTTCTCCTTTTGTGAAAAATGCTTCTATTAAAATAATACTTTGCCTGTATATAGCTCAGACCTCTTTTCAGAGGCTCAACTAGAATTTTTGAAATATATAACTTAGAAGTGGATTTATTCATATTTTACGACAACAGAAGGGAGCAATTTTAAGAAAAAAACGCCAATAATTATTTCAATTGGTGGCAACTCTGAAAATAATGTGAATTTTTAAAAACTTCTAGTTGAGCATCTGTAGAGAGGTCAGGCAAAATATTGTTATAATAGAACTATTTTTCACAAAAGAAGAACATTTGGAAAAAAGATTATTCTAAGTTTATTTTTTGCCAAAATATTATATTTAAATAAATTTTTTTTGTCAAAATCTCCTTAAAACAGTTTTATGCATGTATTCTAATCTGAGTGACACTAAATATCCTGAAAATTATCCATTTATGCGCTTTTTTAAAATCACGGTTCCGAACGTAGTCAAATACCTTAATGTAATTATGTATATACATATGACAGAATCACAATATTAAGTGACAAAATAGAAAGCGATTTTCCTTTCTACATATGGTGCTGGACTGTTTTTGTTTTGTTGTTGTTACTATTTATTAATTAATTGAATATTATTATTCTAATAAAATATTATAATAAAAAAATCAAATGCTCACAAATTAGGTCATCCCTGTTGGAATTCGAACCTATGACCTTAGGGCTGGATGTCCAACGTGCTATCCATTGAGCTACAGGAACACAGCGAACAACTTTCCTTTCTATGTATACTGTTGGACTATTATTTTTGTTTGTTACCATTTATTCATTTTTTAATATAATGAATAAATTAATATTTGAAAAAACTGTATTAACATCAAGTGTCATCCACTACAAGTTTAATGAAAGGTATTTGAACTTGAACGGATGAATTGAAAATATTTTATTAATGATTGAAAATTTAAACATGGTATATATATAACATGCTTCGAGCCAGAATCAGACTTAATTTTAAACAGGAACTTTATTCAATCATTTCTACATCTCTTCTGACGCTAAGAGCAGAGAGGAAAAAGCACTCCACGGTGTGTTTTAAGTGGGTTAACGCTTAAAACACAGATACGTATCACGGATTTTATGATTGTACTTGAAAGTTAATGCTGACATATAGGGCTATTAAATCTAACGATCTGAAATTAGACATGTTTATTGGCTAGGCCATATGTTTGGAAGAAATAAATGGGTGATTAGTTTGATACTTGACGATGAAATGAAAAATGTGAGCCAAGTGCTAGATAGGGGGAACCTAATTTTTAATCTAATTTAACCATCCTTACATATATATATATATATATATATATATATATATATATATATATATATATATATATATATATATATATATAGAGAGAGTGAACTAATAGTAGGAATTGAAAAACCTATGCTGTGGTAATGGTTACTATGTTGCTGCAAACATTAAAGACTGCATTAATATTCTTGATAGAAATAGATGTTTTAGAAGAATGATTTCACTGGGGGCAGTTTAGTGATCTAGAGTCTTGAATGTGTGTGTGGTACATCTTTAAATTTTTCCATAAGGCCTTTCGGAGTATATAAAAGAGGAAAATCAACATCAAGTGACAGACCTTAGCGGTCGCCTAGAAAGGCTCTGGGGACCCCCAGGAGTCCACGTACCACAGTTTAAGAGCCACTGGTATAAAGGGCCGATACGTGTTAAATCAATTGAGGTTCAAAGTCTTTAATTTGGCAGGGAGTAAATGTTTAGAAACAGAGGTATGAACTTACATGTCATCCATGCCATTTGGCCATGGCTCACAATTATGAGGTAACACCAATAAACCTCAAGTTTCTTCTAATGTGAAATACATACAGATTCAATCGAATCAATACTTTTGCCGAAATAAAATGAAATTTTTTCATTTTCTCTTTTAAAAAATTATTTGAACTCTAATAGACTTTTTTTTAAAAAAAAAACTTTCTAATATGTGATTCCGGCCTCTCTAGATCCAATCGATTAATTATTGCAATTTAAGGTATCCGACTATGTTCGGAACCGTGATTTTGCAAAAGCGTATAAATGGATAATATTTATGATATTTAGTGTCACTTAGATTAGAAACTGTATATAAAATTGTTTTAAGAATATTATTACAATAAAAAATTAATTAAGTACAATATTTTGACAAAAAATTAACATAGAATTTCAAAATATTGTCCTTTTGTGTGAGAAATGATTCTATTATAGTAATATTTTTGTATGTATATATAGCCCAAATCACTGTACAGAGGCTCAACTAGAATTTTTGAAATATATTACTTAGAAGTGGGTTTATCCATGTCTTACGACAACAGAGGGGAGAAATTTTAAGAAAAAAACGCCGATAATTATTGCATTTGGTTGTAACTCTCAAAATAATGTGAATCTTTTTTAAAAAAGTAGTTCAGTCTCTCTGGAGAAGTATTTACTTTATATATGCAAAATATTATTTTAGAAGCATTTTTTATAAAGGGAGAACATTTGGAAAAAAGATTATTCTAAGTTAATTTTTTGCTAAAATATTGTATTTAAATAACTTTTTCTTGTCAAAATGTCCTTAAAAACATTTTATACATGTATTCCAATCTAAGTGACACTAAATATCACGAAAATTATCCATTTGTACGCTTTTTCAAAATCACGGTTCCGAACGTAATCGGATACCTTAACTTGTAAAAAATGAAAAAAATAATTTATGTTTATTACAAATACAATAAATTCACAATTACTCTAATTTGTGATTCAGGTTTCTTTGTATTTTTTTTACTGTTTCTTTCTCAAAATTACTAAGCTTTACTTTTTTTTATATATAAATTTTTAACTTTCTTAATATTTTGAATATTTGGCCATTATTCTTATAACAATGTTTTTAACTTTAATTATCTTAAAAAATTTTGAAAATCAATGTTTAATTAATGTTAACGTATTAATCTCTGTACATAAAAATCGTCAAGACACACACACAATCCCATAATCTTTTCAGTTGTAAGCATGCTAGCATTATTAGAAAGTTTTGAGAAAAGGAGTGTTAAAAATACAATTTTGAAAGTTAAGGTTAGATTTCATGAGATAAAATTTTCAAATAAATGAAATTTCTTTTTCAAAAAATACCTAATTTGTGTGTAGGAAATTAACTCACTGCATTAGGTAAGTTATTTTACCTAAGTATAGAAACAGTTAAATACCTTAATCGCAGTGCTTCTCAAAGTTTCAATATTCGTGGTCCAATATTCAGTCATGATTTTCATCGCCCCCGTCATACAATAACAATGTATCGAATTCAATAATAGCATACTTCGACGCTTAAACTACGATACGACCTTAACCTCTTAAGTGCCACTACCGTATATAAATGTATCACTTAGTCAAATCGTTAATTTCCCCGGACGTATATATACGTCTTTTCAATGTATGAACTTTTATCTGCACTGCTATCCATAAAATTATTTCGAAGGTTTTGGAATGCAATAAAAGGACCTTGACAATGTTTGCAAAGAATTTACTTATTTCAAATATTTTTTGCTTCTTTATTCTCCCCCTCCCCTTACATCACATGCACGTGCCTAAGTGGAAAATGGTTGGCATTGCGAAGCGAATCGCGTAACTTTGAATACGCAGTTAAGGGATTAATTATAAACCGTACAAATCATAAAAATAAGTGTTAATTTTTGTACGTAATTTTATATTCCCACGGGGTCACTGGTAATTATTAAACTTGTTCTTAACATCGTATTGTTAAATTAAATATAAAATACATTGTATAGCACTGATGCATTTATAAGTGTAATATATTATTGTAAATGTGTATATTATTTTTAATTATGCCAGAATATATTTTGTTTGCTTACTGTCAGTAAATTAATAATTTTTTAAAATAATCTTTTGGTTTTGCCTTTTCAATATGCTCGCGCCCCCCTCATAGAGTCATCACGCCCCCCAATGAGGGTGTGCCCCACAGTTTGAGAAACGCTGCCTTAATAGTAAAAACAACGTTATGAATAAATGGAAAATCGGAAACGAAAAATATTTAAGGTATCCGACTACGTTCGGAACCGTGATTTTGCAAAAGCGTATGAATGGATAATATTTATATTTAATGCCCCTTAGATTAGAAAATGTATATAAAATTGTTTTAAGAATATTACTACAATAAAAAATTATTTTACAATATTTTGACAAAAAATGAACATAGAATGGCTAATTTTCAAAATATTCTCCTTTTGTGAAAAATGCTTCTATTATAATAATTTTTTTGCCTATATATACCTCAGACCTCTATACAGAGGCTCAGCTAGAATTTTTGAAATACGAAACATAGAAGTGGGTGCATCCATATCTTACGACAACAGAGGGAAGTATTTTTAAGAAAAAAACACCGATAATTATTTCAATTGGTTATAACTCTGAAAAGAATGTTCATTTTCAAAAATCCTAGTTCAGACTCTCTGAAGAAGTCTACTTTATGCAAGCGAAATAGTATTATTTTAGAAGCCTTTTTTTTATAAGAGGAGAACATTTTGAAGAAAGATTATTTTAGGTTAATTTTTTGCCAAAATATTGTATTTAAATAATTTTTTTTGTCAAAATATCCTTAAAACAATTTTATACATGCATTCTAATCTAAGTGACACAAAATATCATGAAAATTATCCATTTATGCACTTTTTAAAATCACGGTTCCAAAAGTAGTCAGATACCTTAACATAGTAGAGTCCCCAAAACTCGGCTAAATGTTGACCAAAGTGTGGCATTTGATTATGCAGAGATAGTGAAAATTCCGGGTTATAGAGAACAAGATTAAAAAATAATATGTACGAGTGTTTCTTCAGAAGATATTGTATTGCGGGTCCAGTCATAGTAGAGCCCTCACCCTTGGTGCGAATTATTTTGGTTGAGGATAATTGTGCCTTCTTGGTAACCCTGCTTTGATACACTAGGTATAGTAAACCTAACTATTTCTGGAATTTTCGTATTTTGTCGGCGGGCATTTCGATTTTCATTTTGTTTTAGGGAACTGGGCTGGAATGTTTGCGTGTGTGAAGGAATATATCTTAGAATTTTTTACTTTGTTGAATGCGAAAGGTTAGAAAGATATGATTGAATAGTGTATGAAGGAAGGATTGATTGCTTAGAGTTATGAATGTCCTAAATGTAATGATCGGCATGATGTAACATGGTCGGCAATAAAACGCTTTCTTCGAAATCGTACCAGTCCCGCCGAATGTATGTTCGACCATTACCTCGCAGAATAAATATGGCGGCGCTCACACGATCATTCACTTAGCGATGAGACCTTCAAGACTTTTTTAAAATCTGTTGTTATGCTGTACCCTCCACTCGAAAAAATCAGCAGTAAGAAAGTAAGTGCTGTTTTTATTTTTTTTTATCTTAAATGTTTAATTTCTGTATTGTTTGCATATATTTTCATTACGCATCCACCTTATTTCTCTGTATTCACTTGCCGCCATTGTTGATTTTGCTTGGCGCCATCTCATTCTGGCTTGGCCCTTTTTTCGTTTTATCGCCTAGGGTGTGGGCTCTCCTAGGATTTTACCATACTGCGTTATTTTGAATTGTTTGCTTGAAATACAACAGAAAATAAACTGCCACTATACTCTACAAAGGAAAGAACGTACTTTATGAAGGCGTAGAGCTGGTGTGGCGAACCCTTTTGAATCAACGTGCCATTTTATCTTGAAGAAATGTTTAAGGAGGTATAGACGTGCCGTCAAATAATTTTGTCTGGTAATTAATGAGAAAATAATAAAACTAAATACTAACAACTCAAAACCCTTTAATTACAACGAAAAAAATACATTTTGCACAGTATAATAGTAAATGTTTTATTTATACATGTAATTCAAATTAAAGTGACATTAGTGTGAATTCTATTGTAGCAGATAAGAGGGCAAATAACTTGTAATAGGATTGTAAGATATTACTTTTACCAGAATGAAGCTGAATTGGAGTCATCTTCCAAACAGTTTTTAAGTGAGTCTTTAATATTATTCATCTCTGAAAATAATGACTCGCTGACATATATAGATGACAATATGTTTAAAATAGCATGATCCTGTTTTTTCAAACAACTAAATGTATCTTGAATCAAATTCCATATTTCCAAATTTCATTACTAGCATCTTTACTGATATTGCTTGTTAATCTTTCTGTTTTAATCAATTCCAACTTTCTCCTTGCAACAAATTTTTAAATTCATATTGAACTAGACTGGAAATCAGTCAGTTGTATTTCAAATTTTTTTCAACTTACAACCAATAGAATTGGGACAAAATCAGTTTATTAAATGAAGTCACATCAAGGTACATAAAAACTTTAGCGTTTCCGATAATTCTTTGAACTGAGAAAATCTTGTTGAAAACTGCGACCGATCACTCATGTTTCTGGCAATACTTCATATTGAACTTTGTTATTTTGAATTAAAATGTAAACCTTTTTGATCGGTGGTAGGCCCAAAATATTGTGTCACGTGCCACTGGTTCGCCATCCTTGGTTTAGAGCATTTACTACATGAGAATTAAAATCAATAAATACATAATATACACATTAGTTTACCTGATCATAGACACACCCCAAAAATACTTTATGAAGACATAAAACTGTCTATAATGAAAAAATTAAGTAGCCGAATTTGTAAAAACTGGCTACTTTTTTTAAAAAAAGAAGTGCGTAATGTCCTGTTGTGTCTTCCACATTGCACTCTGCGTTTTGCTGCATCATCACGAAGACAACGAAGAAACACTAAGTCCTTTACCGACGCATCTTGTTTAAAATACTTAAAGGCGGTTTCAACAGTCTTCGATCCCTCACTATGTGATATTTTAGGAGTTTGTGCGGTGTCCTCAACGTTAACGCTCCGATCATTTTCCGGCATTTTTTCATTAACTGTGGCAGCAGCAATGAAGGGTTTTTTTTTTTACCTGCAAGGTCTGATGCCGAGTTAATCGGACTGCAGGGTTACTAGTGCCGAGAGTTTTCGGAACTCTACTGTAATAATGATGATGGAAAATTGAGATAGTTTGTTAATAAATTGAGATATAAAAATTTCATCTCAATGATAAGATGAAGACAAAAATAATCTAAGCCAATATTATTAGATTAAAAATAAAATAAATAATAGTTATATTAATGCGAAGCGAGACTTAAAATAAAGTTTTATAGGCTGACGAATAAAAAGTCTCACTTAAATCAGCTACATAAATCAATGATAAGAATATCTTTTGGTAAATTAAATACACTTCCATATTTTTTTTTTAAATTTTGATGTAAGTCATTTTTCAAAAGCTTACATCAGCGTGGACCAGCTTAAAAAGACGTTCAAATCATGGATTCGAGTCTTGGAGCCTCTGAAGATACCCCCCTCCCCATATAGAGGGTTGATATCCATTAAATCTGTCCAGGTTTGTGACGGGCTCACGCGTCTTTTCTTTGACATGTCCTTTGGGTTCTTTAAGGCCAGAATTAATGGCAACTCTTTTCCAACCAAATCAAGAAGTAAAGCGTGAAGGAAAGATGCAAATTAGGAAGCTTTTAAATATCAGAACTTAGAGTAAGCTGGGTGGCAATTTGAGGAATATAAAGATAATCCGCGTGGCTTAAGCGTGAAGAGGTTCTGACAAACGTTAATTGACAGCCTACAGAAATTATACGTGATAGAGAGCACTTAAGTCAAGGTGCATACCATTGCACTCGAGTAAATACGTAACCATCTAGGATTATTGTGATCGCTACTTCAGACTGCATTAAGGTAGGATTGACTACTTAATATCAGGATCTATGATAGTATTGGAATTGAGTTTAGGCGAGTCAGTTATTGATAGTGGTCCGAGTTAAGTAATTTCGGTATTATGTATATATATTGTAGATTCTCCCACTTATATTATTATAATCTAATTTGTTAGACGATTAAGTTAAAGATCTTAATAAAGTCATATTAAGATCATGATGGCTCCTAGTTCTTCCTTTATTCCTACACCTTTAGCTCACGCTGATAATGAAGGAAAAGGGCAGCCGAGGGGGGTTAAACGTCCTAACGATGATGTGGAGGGGAATTTGGGAGAGTAGGATTCCCGGTTTGATGTCGATTTCGTTTCATAGCTTTGGTTCAGAAATACAAGGCCCCTCACTAATGGCCCTATTGCTGCTTCAGAATCCAACGTTAAATAACTAATTATCCGAAAATTACTATTTCAAGTATTAAACAATGATGAGTTGGGAAGACGATAACAAGAAGCAGAATAGAAAGAAAAGACGAGGTTGGACGATATTTAGTTATTTGTTTTTATTTTTCTCTATTCAGCGTTACTTTTCTAGGTTAAGACGTAGATGAATGGCATGTGGGTATCGTTTTGAAGGATCCTTTTAATTCAAACCAAAATGATCAGAACATCTCGTTCTCGGATGGCCGTATATGTAGGATTTTAAAATCCCAAACCACTGTGATTACAAGTATTTCGGAGGAGTGCCGATGACACACTGCCTGAGTGAATATTTACTCGTGAAAAAAATGAAGAGAAGTGTGACGGGGTCACGCGTCTTTTTTTTACACATGTCCTTGGGGTTCTTTGGGGTCAGAATTAATCGCAACTCTTTTCCAACCAAATCCAAGAAGTGAAGTGTGAATGAAAGATGAAAATTAGGAAGCTTTTAAATATCAGAAGTTAGAGTACGCGAGATGGCAATTAGAGGAATGTAAACAGTTCGTAGTTCTAGATTGAAGAAGTTTTAGATAACATTACGTGGCGAAGAATAGTAACTATACGTGATAGAGATCCATTGATCAAGGTGCATACCATTTCACTCGAGTTATAGCAAGTCCTCCACTAGAATTGTTGGGATCGTTTCTGAAACTACAGCAAGGTAGGATTGACTCTTTAATATTAGGATCTGTAATAGTATTGGAATCGTGTCGAGGCGAGTCAGTTATTGATAGTGGTTCGAGTTAAGTCAATTCGGTAATACATATATATTGTGTGTTTTGCCACCGTAGATTCTCTCACATATATTATTATAATCTGATTTATTAAAGGATTAAGTTTAATATCTTAATAAAGCTATATTAAGATAATGTATACGTCTAGTTCTTTCATTAATCCTATACCTCTAGCTCACGCTGATACCCAAAGGGATAATCACCCCAGGGGGGATTATCACAGAAGGAGGGGAATACATGGATGACCTATGCAACGAGAAATAACAACAAAAATTATTCATGTGTTACTTACCTTACAATTTTCAAAAATCTCCTCGTGTGTAATGGCTTATTTCTATAACTAATTAAAAATTATGGAGACACCATACGCCCACACACACGTTGAGATGTGTGTGCATGTTTTAGTTACTGCAGCTAAGAGTTTACTGTTATCCTACTGAGACACATCTTATATATTTTTACTTTCACTTCCTTCTTATATTTATATGTATTGCTTAAGTTCATTAGTTTTATAACAATTTATTATATAGCTATAATGATTGCACATACACACAGAGGAAAGCGACTCCGGAACTATTAGACCTACAGATTTCAAATTTTGCAGCCATGTTTCTTTCATTGACTAGAGATCAGGCGTTAGAGACAAAAAAATTTCCCTTTTTAAACTATTATACCTACAGACTAGAAATTTGGTAAGCATATTTTTTTTTTGTTGAGATTCATTAGGGATAGCTTTTGAGGAAATCGAAGACGGAGGGGTTGCGGACCCGTTATAGACATCTGTTTCTGTTTTTGAACTATTAGTACTACAATCTTGAAATGTGGTAAGCACGTTTCTTTAATTTAGTAGAGATTCGTCGCCCAATCGGTATAGTGGTTAGCGACGCTGACTGCGATGCCGTGGGGACTGGGTTCGAATCCCGGAGAAGACATGGATGTTTGTAAATGTATAGTGCCTTTGCAGCATGGGGTTACTCTAAATAGCCATCGAGCCGCAAGTCCTCTCGTGTGGTTGGTGAAAGGGGAAGAGAGGTGGGAGGCCCCTGACCACCCCCATTGTTTTCTCCCTCTAAATTTGGGTGGAACCGAGCAAAAACGTACTGTCACCTGCACGGTGCTCAATGCTAATGCTAACGACAGGCGTAAAATTCTAGCCCTTAGCCGCGATGAATTTCGCGGGCCTCAACCTGACTTCGTCAGGCAGGTGGCATTTGTCACAACACAGCAACAACAGTAGTGATGCGTTAAGAATGGGTTTTTGGAAATTGACCCTCAAGGGTGGTTACGGGGGGTTGAGGGAGTGTTATAAAAAATCCCGTTAGATTAATAGATTACATTAGATTAATAGACTTAAAATTTCGTAAGCATGTTTTTGTTGAGTATAGGTACACTAAGAACGGGTATCGTGAAAATTGACTTAAAAAGAAATTGAGGGGGGTTGGGCTTACGATGTAGCAAAAAATAGAACGATTCAGACGCGAGAAATTTGATCGGTCATGATAGTGGGCACCTGAAAGAAACTTTTTCGAAATTTGGTATAATAATTTTTTTTAAATTCAATTCTTAAGCGATTTTTTATAGCTTTGATGGTGTGACGTCATATAACATCATGCCTATTCCGAAATGAAAAACTGTATATTTCATGCAGTTTTTTTTTTTATAATTGTCAGATTTTTTATTACAATATATATTTATTTATTACTATATTTATCCATTATTTTTTTTGTAGAATTACAGTTTTTATTCGAATAAATAATTTTAAAAAAACAATTTTCTCAATAACTAGTTGAGTTTTGTTGATTTGGCAACATGGTTGTGAATTCCAGCTTAGTGTGCGATATTTTGACGAAACAAGGTAATTCTAAAATGAATTGATTTGGTTTATATAAGTTTTATATAGGCACACACTATGTATAATTTGATATCGATATGCTGCGGTTTTTTCATTTACTAACTCATAATATAATTTTGAAACGTGACATCTTACAACATCTCATCCTTTCTTCTTATCTGTTGTATTTTTTCAATTCACCCATTCAGAGAATGAGTATACTAGCAAGTCTATGTATATGAACACACTTTTAATAGCCAATACATATATGAATAATTCTTTTAATAGCTAATTATACAAAACAATACAGATTTAAGATACAATACAATCAATAGAGCCTGCGAATGCTTGATGAAATAATAAGAGCACAATAAGGATAAGAGATACAACTACTACTCAAGTTACTTTTCACATTTTACTTTAACATATATAAGATGATCTTGATCAGACAGATCATGTAAGAGATCAGTTCCAATATTTTCATCATTTTGAAGGGTATACTTATAGTAATTTCATATTTTTGTCCTTTTAATCTATTATGCCCTTGCATATGAAAGAAAAGTCTTCTTTATGTACAGGAGTTGATTTTTGGCTTGCAATATAGATAATACGCTTGACTAATCGTTTATCTTTTCACTTTATCTCTTACTTGCATGATATAGTCGGATGAAAACATAACACATAATGGATTATTCTCTAAAACAGTCGTTTGACTTTTGTTTTGTCTTGTTAAGCCTTGTTTTATCTTTTGGGGGAGAATATCTATCTCTTTTCTTCTTTAAAATTCAAGAAATAGCATATCCCATCTCAGCTTGCTTTATATTTTTCTCCATCAATTATTATAAACAAATTGCTTGAATTTCAAAATTAAGTATTGCATAATATAGCTAGAAATGTAGCTAATAATAGTTAAAGGAGGAATAAAAAAAAGAATTAACTAGTTTAGTGGCTCCCTCTTGCGCAATCTGTTTGAAATATTTAAGCCCCTTACCATTCTAAGTAAGAGAATGATGTAATCACTATCGGGAATAATGCCTGATTGGATGACGAAAAGTAGCCAAGGAATATATAATCAAGATTTCAAAATAAATGCAATTTAAAACCACCACATAACGGATGTCTTTGAATTTAACTTTCTACACTGACGAATCATTTTCGTTAAAATTTTCTTCTAGTATTTCCTTTTCTTTTTCTTAAGGTCAGATGTAACTAATTTCACTTGAAAATGCGTTCCTTAAAGTATACTTTTCATGTATCATGACTTTTTAACCCTGATCATATCAGACTAATGTCAGTAGCACTGAAACAGATTCTACATAAATAAATATGAACTTCACTTTTTATTAATTCTACCGAAAGGAAATATGTAAAATAAGAAATAGAAAGAAAGAAAGATGAGTATCAAAACAATCAATTGAAAATAGATATGAATAAAGCTAATATCTAATCTATTTAAGTTCTTGCATTCTTTTAAGCAAAGTTGTGCATTCCCTCTTTCATTCTTTGTATTTCCAAACAATGTACCGCAATCAACACTGTCACAAAGCAATACAGTTTTGAGAAGCGAAGATAATTATTTTTCTACTATACTAATAGTTAAAAATAGAGAAAGTCTTCGTATTCTTAGTAAATTCTTTTTTAAAGGTTTCGTCAAATATTAATTTTTCAACCTAAAAGTTGGATGATAAAAAATTTAAGAGCCATGTCGTTAAACCATACAACCGTTATCTATTTCAGAAATGTCTATGTTTTTTTCTGAAATAATAGTTATATTTCTCATTTTAGACACACATTCACATATTGAGTGAAAATTTTAGCAATCATTTTTAAAAAATGACAGTTTTTTTTATTCCATTTCATAAAGTAATCTTAGTGTCGTTTAATAATGAGCTTTTGAAATATATTTTAGTTTAAAAAATAGGTACATTTAATAACAACTTCTCAAAAATATACCCACGACAGTGCTTATTGAATTTGTCGAAATAAATTTGATTCTATCGGAGAGACGGTTTCGAAATTCGTTTGAAATTCGTGGAACTCTCCTAATCGATAAATTCTGTGAATTTTCTTGCCTCCGCAGAAAGATTCTTAATCTATTTTGAGTGGCATATATAGCTCCGCCTCTTTATTCTGGGAAACATGTCCGCAACTCTAACCACATAAAGGCTGTCTGGAACATTCTAGAACTCCGTTGCCAAGGTAGCAGATTTTAATGTAGTTTCTACTGATAGATGGCAGCACTCCTGAATTAGTTTCATTTTGCATCAGTTTAAATTTTCTCAGAAATCTCAATATAGAATAAGGTGGGAGGAAAATTTGCATGAAGTATGTACCGTAAAATTCGCGCACTTTTAACACCAAAAATAAGATTGAAATTTGCGGGTGCGCGTTATACGCCGGGTGTAAAAATGTTAGCTTTAAAAATAATAAAAAAAGAGATGAACATAAACAAAATAAACTTCTACATAGATCGAAATACTATTTATTTAAGAGGAATGACATTCATCATGAACTTAAAAGAATGTAATTCTAGATGTGTACTGTTTTTTTTAGCTTGGAATAATTCATCGAATAAATAACTTCAAAACGTAACTAATCATAACTTCAACGATACTTAGTGACGAATCTTTACGGCACTTTTCCACTAATACTCTAAGGCGTCTTTGGGGATTGTGTTGTGATTGTAATTTCGCGTATATTTCCAATCAGCTCTGGAAGAAGAAAATGGGATATTCAAATAAATTAAGGTATTTAAGGAGAGCGTTTTAAGTTAACTTTTAGAAGGCGATTGAGCCAAGAGCCGTAGTTACGAAGTTAAGAAGATTCAAGTGGATTGCGAGTTTAGAATATTGCTGTTATTATTCAGCGAAGTAGCCTTAGAAAGATTGATCTACCTGGAGAGAACGACATTACAGCCAGGTGATATATTATAACTTTGCATATCTGACCACAAGGGTTAATTAAATTCTAACGAATGTTAATAATTCAAGTTGCGTGTATTTCTCGGACCTCCTATTCCGGTAAACCCGTTCGATATTGAGCTTAGTACCTGATTAATTTCATATTTTGTAATTTAATTTAATAGTAAAGGTAAATTCCTTTAACGTAGACATAGTGTTTAATATTTGTAATTAGAAGGTTTCTAATTGAATCTATTGAATAAATATAATTTGTTATTATACAAATGGCGTCTGGTCATTCTTTGTCACAAGTTAATCTTAGTGTCCAGGGTGGAACCCAGGGGTATTTTCATAACTTAACAAATACACAGTGTACGAGGAGATAAGCAAATGCTTAAAAATTCAGAAGAAAAGATTGTTTTATTAAGAAAATATAGTATGAAAAATGTTAGAAAACACATTAGGTAGTAAATCCACCTCTAACAGCTATACAAGCCGCAGCACGGCGTGGCATCGAACCAATGAAGTCACCTATGAAGATCGGAAGATCATGCCATAATCTTCGCTATTGGGCAGTTAATTGACCAATATTCCGGGACGGCTGCAGTTGCCTTCCAAGTACCAGATGTTCATAAATAAATTTGAAATTTTCGAGCAGTTTGTAGCAAAAGCTATACAGCGGCATTGCAGGAAAATTGGGTAACGGCAGAATGAAATGATGGGATCGAGGGAAAATAAACAATGGGCTTCAAAAAATACCCCTAGGTGGCGTATTATAGCTTTATTGAAAACATATAAATCTACAAAAGTTTACAAAACATGCTCTATATGCTGTCCACAATTGTCTGCTACCATCTGGATGTGTAAAATGGCATGTTCGGCTGTTGAAAGCAGCATTGAGTGGGGAATATTACGCACATGGCGTTCGATGATTCGCTAAGATCGGATAGAGATGTAATAGGATCACGGTTGACCATGGCTTTGAGGGACCCCACAGCCAAAAGTCGCAAGTATTCAAGTCGAGTGATGTCGGACAGTGCTCTCCAACTTTTTTATCGCTGCGAACCGTTCAACGTTTCATAATTTTACCGCGGCCCACTGAGGGAGGGGACACGTTGATTGTTTATATTTTAGATAGTTTTGATTTAACAATTTTAAATTTAATTACATTTAAATATGCCTTCAGAATAAAATATAGTTACACACCAAAAACGAATAAAAGTGATTTCTGTGGAAAATTGCGCAATTCCGAGAGGAATGCACTTTAAATACAATGGCAATAGTTTAACGTTCTTTAGGCGACCCGGAAACATTTAATCTACGGTCCGGTACCGGACCGGGGATTGCGGATCGCTGATGTAGGAGGCCACGCTGTAGGAAAATGCTGGCTGATGATTTTGTCCTCACCGAAATGGTGGCGAGCACTTTTTCACACAATGAGTGATCTGTGGAGGAGCACCATCCTACATAAACACCGTGGTTGTATCTCACCGCCTTGCCAGAAGAGCCGAAATAACGGATTGCTCTAATAATGAAGCGCATCGGTGACCGGTGATGGTGCATGTCCCAGGCCCTACGGCTCTGTGCTTTTGGAAAGAAAATGGAACCACAATGAAGTTTGTAGATCGTTACATGCGAAGACTGTGATGGAATTTGTAGGAATTAATGTGGGTTTGTACCAGCCCAAATACAGAAATTGTGCGTGTTAATTGCCCCTTCCAGAAGAAAGTGAGACTCGTCGATCAACAAAATGTTCCATGAATATTCATCCTGGAGCTCAACTCGCGCAAGAAGCCGCAAAGCAAAAAATTGTCTACTATCCATATCATCTGGCAAGAGCTGTTGTACTAACGACAGCTTATAGGGATAGTAGCGTTAGACCTTAGACATTTCGAAGAACCTGCTGAATCGTGGTACATGGTTATCAACAAATGTTGAAATACGCCAAATACAAGTGCTGCTGATTGTTTGCAATCTGTCTTCCTCCACTTGCGTCGCTACATCACCCACTACCTGTGCCGCAACACACTTTAATCCCTTTCCTGGCTAAATCCTCAATGTTCGCGTTGCTTCAAATTTCTTAATCATATTTGTTAATTCTTAACTAATGAGTGGATCTTTTTAAAACTGCTCCAAATACTGAAATTTCTGAAAAATTTCGGTAGCAGTGTCTCCGTTTCGGTAACACAATTTCACCAGTAAAGCACGTTCCTGGAGAGTCAACGTCATCACCTTTGATTTGGAAACGAGTATGAATGCGGCTCACCCTTTGCATCTTTATATTCCGCGGGTTGCTGTGCCCACACAAAATTACTATGGTTACCACATTTGCATATACCCATAGTTCACATTGCACATCGCCATCTAGGGATGGTTCATGAAACTCATTGTTTTTCCCCTCGGTAAAATTCCCATTATTTTATTCTGCCAATTCTGCTTATTTCTACTCAATTTTCATGCAATTTCGCTGCATAATTTTTTGCTTCGGACTGCTCACAAATTTCAATTTTAATTATGCACACCATGTATGTCCCAGATGTGTTCTATTAGGGATATATCTGATGACCTGGAAGCTCACGGTAGTACATCATATCCTTTAAGACATTGTTGGGAAAGTCGTGCAATCTGTGGACTAACTTTGCCTTGCTGGTAAATGGCACCTGGATGACATGAGAGCATAGGCAGTACAATCGGTGTTAAAATCTCGTTCATTAAACTGCGTGCCGTCAAAGTGAATTGAAGGAGGACTAGACATGATCTAGTGTCCCAACAAATCACTCCCCATATTGTAATGTTTTTTTTTGCTTTTTTTTGCAGTCTCCATATGCCTTTCGACCACAAATGCCGGATTGAATCAGTAGTCTGACCACCTACACATTGCGCTGATCTTTAGCATTTAGATTGAATCGGGATTCATCCCTGAAGATCACATTCCTCCAGTCAGTCATATTCCAGCTTACCCGAGGTCAGAATAAAAATGTAATCTAGACGGTCTATAATGTGAGGCCAATGTTAGGTGTATTAATAGTCGTCGACTCTTTTATCACCTCCGTCGGCTAGTCGTCTCCGAATAGTTTCCCTTGATACCACCGGATGTCTAGAAAGTGGTAAATGTCATCGAACTAATAATAGCGACACTGTAGGTGAGGAGGTGGCTGCTGTTATGATTGCTCGATCATGGTACGCATTCAGGTTCCCGGGGTGCTTTGACCCTCCCCCTACGGCAGACTATTCCTTCCGTGATCCATTGTTGCCAACACCGAGCAACTACCATATCGCCCCGACCAAGGTGGTAGCCAACACGCCTGTCCGACAAACCTGCTTCTCTAAGGATTACTATGTGCGCCCCCTTTCAAAACTCTACAATTGTTCGTACTGTCGTCGGTTTCGTATCCGAGGCATCTCTAGTCACAATATTGTCCATCCAAGTCGATAGATTTTTTTAAATAACCCTATGATACAAGCAATTATGCTTTTAAACTCTCCCGTTTGCGCATCTCATATTTGCATAGTGCGCTTACCCTTGTCTCACTGGTGTCGAAATTTTAATCATTTGCATATCTTTTACATGACTACATTTCTAGCAAGTTTTGTGATAGTAGCTCGACTTCTTCTGGGTGGATATTTTTTTTTTTGTGACAGAGTGTATTTTCACTGCATTAGGTTGTATAAAAGTACAACGAATGAACCTGAAATGCTATCTAAAGACCAATTTTGGAATACCAATAGTGATACAAAAAATCAACTGATTCCAAGCACTGTGTAAAACTGCTTTAATTAGCAGCAGAACTGAGCTTAAGTATATTCGAGTTGAAATTAACGCTAAAGAGTTTTAGACTTCTTGTCAGATCCTGCTGAAGACTCACATTGGTGCAGGGAAAAAAAAGGGACGTTAAAAATCACTTATTACTTATTTTAATTTTTAAGTTTGACATTTTTATCCAGAGTGTATCAATACTTAAAAATATAATTTGTTAATAAAATTGTAAAGAAAATATATGAAATACAAATGACATTAAAAGGTAACCGTGATTTTGCCAAAGCGTATAAATGGATAATATTCATGATATTTAGTGTCACTTGGTATAGAAAATGTATATAAAATTGTTTTAAGAATAGTATTACAATAAAAAAATTAAGTACAATATTTTGACAAAAATGAACATAGAATGACACATTTTCAAAATGTTCTCCTTTTGTGAAAAATGCTTCTATTATAATAATATTTCACCTGTATATAGCTCAGACCTCTGTACAGAGGCTCATCTAGAATTTTTGAAATTTATAACTTAGAAGTGGGTTTATCCATGTTTTAAGACAACAGAAACAGAAATTTTAAGAAAAAAAAAACTCCGATAATTATTTCAATTGGTTGTAACTCTGAAAATAATGTGAATTTTTCAAAATTCATATTTGAGTCTCTGTACAGAGGTCTGGGCTATATACAGACAAAATATTATTATAATAGAAGCATTTTTCACAAAGGGAGAATATTTTGAAAAAAAGGTTATTCTAAGTTAATTTTTTGCCGAAATATTGTATTTAAATAATTTTTTGTCAAAATGTCCTGAAAATAATTTTATGCATGTATTCTAATCTGAGTGACACTAAATATCATGAAAATTATCCATTTATGCGCATTTTTAAAACCACGGTTCCGAACGTAGTCCGATACTTTAAGTTACAAAAAAGTTTCTATGTTGTTTTCTTTAGTATACTACACTTGGCGAAACATTTTGGCTAAACCAAAAGGGCTTATTGACCCTTTTTGAGGGTATGTTTCCAACTTCCTCTTTGATTGCTTTTTGAAGCCATTGAAGTGCCCTTCCTCAAGTCTATTTAATTGATTTTGTAGTATCCCTTCCCAAAATAGCCACCGGGGAATGGTGGTAGCCATTACTCAGGAGGAAGACAATTTTTTTTTTTTTTTTTTTTAGCTATTTTATAGTTGATATGGCAGTATGACTTTGTGTAGAATCTTGGTGAGAAACAAGGTTTTCTTGAGGATAAAGACGTTTACTTTTTTGATCAAGTGTATCAAAAATTTATTCTGATAGTATTTAACTTCAATTTTAACTTTTTGTTCTACAAAATATGGTCTTGTTAAGCCTTAAGAGGACATTCCCATTCATACCATAGCACTTGACGGCTAACTTGCTTTTTGAAAATCAACCGCGTCTTTGTGACGTTTTTGCGTGAAATATATTATATCTTCGTTTTGCCAGTTGTGAATGACAGATAAAACAGAGCTTCATCCAAAGTTATTGATGATTTGCATCTACCTTTGCGTAACGTTAAATAGAGAGGGCAAGAACGTTTTCTTCGTTTTTTACGGTATTTGCAGACAATTGATGGCAGGCTGATTTATTCACTGTTTTATAGCCAATTTTCTTAATCTGACGACAAAATGTCGATTGCGAGACATGTAGTTTCTTTGCTTAAGTTATTTGAGGCAGAGGGTTTTTACAGCGATAAGTCTTTTCAGCTTTTTTTTCTTTCCCCCCAAGGGCTTCCTTTCATCCTCATTTTTTTTCCTGGAGCTGTTGACTGACAGTAAAATTTTATTCTTTTCAACCAATTTTTTATTTCTTTCTCTAGAAACTGATCTTAATTGTATATTTTAAAAACAATTATATTTCACTGAGAAGCACATAGCGTTGTCCGTCTCAATGAAATAATTGTTCTTAAAATTTGAAAAGTGGGAGCCATGTGTCGCACAGTCGGCAGGAACTTTTATAACAAAGTAGCTGTTAGTTCTTATTAGCATCACACTAAGGTCGACGTATTTGGCGTAAAGAATGCCCGAGGGAACCGAGCTCTTCTGAAAAGGGTCTACAGCTGCAAACTGATCCCCTGATAAACAACCTCCCATGCGTCCAGTCTTTATTGAACAAAATCAAAGTTTACATTTTTAACAGCCGTACCAGTAGAATACAAATTAAAGATAATGGCACCATATACATACGTAATTAAGTAGTACAAATATACAAAGCAAAAATAAAAAAAACATAAAAGGTAAGAGAAAAAAAAGTACTTACATTATTCCAGTATTGTTGCAAATGCATCAAAAATAGTAAAATTACCTAATGCTAATTCAATATTCAAAGACAAAAGAGAAAAAAATATTTTAAAAAGAAAAGAAAAAAATGTTTTTCAAAATTCATTTTTATAGTTGGCGTTACCACTTTCGGTTGATAATTTTTTTTTCATTTTAATTTGTACTTCAATTTAAAAAATGAATCATCGTCGGCAGGAGATTGATTTATTTAAGACTCCATTCATTTTTCAGTAAAAAAAACCATTCATTTTTTCAGCAGAAAAAGAAGGGGGAAAAGAAATTATGAAATTTTATTCGAGATATGTTTTGCTATATTTAAAAAAGGAAATTAAAATTAAATGAATATTCGCACTGTTAACTAAGGACTAACCAGAAAACTACATTATATTGTACGAGAAATAAAAATAGGGTATAAAGTCTGAGAAATCTCCCTGTGCTCCATAGTCCCGTGAAACCATTCCACTTATGACTACATAAGAGTAACAATCCAATCTCTCGTTTAAGGAATTTGGTCCTGGATGTCAGAAGCAATTCTAATACGTGTTTAGAGTGAATGGAAGGATTTTTGGTGATAGATTGAAACCAAGTGTTTTTAAGTATTTTGAGATGGGGAGAACGAATGTGTGAAAATCATTAGTCAGAGGACATGGGAACACATACTGATCGGCGTCCCCAACAGAACCCCGAAGACAGTTGGGAGTAGCTTTTAATTTGAAGCGATGCAAATAAGAAGAGCGATTAGTTGAGAATTGTGTTACGCAACTTGAATGGAGGTTGATATCTAAGATGGGTTAAGACAAGAAGGGCTTAACTCGAAAGCCAGTATAAGAGTTTAGCCACCCACTCTCTTAGTCCTCAGTTAATTTATTTCGAAGGACTTTGATGACAAAGGAGATGGGGAAAGGTGAGTGAGTGAATATTAACGTTGCACTGTTCAGCTACACGATGGTTTTTTGGCTACGGACCTCGAAATATTGAACCATGGTCAAGTGACGAAAACGACACCTGAGGTGGCACCTCCTCTCCTAACTACCACACCAACCAGAGGACGTTTGAGCTCTCGATAGATTTAACGCGCATCGCTCCCCTACACACGGCGGGTCTTCAATAGTACTGAGCTCAAACTCAAGACATGCCAGGCACGATCCGATACCTTGACCCCTAGGCTACCATGGCCACGAGATAAGGGTGGAAATATTCACCTCTAAACTATTAGTAGTAGAGACTAGCATAATGATCTGCAATATCATTAAAAACTATTTTTTCAGCCTTAATCCAGAAAATACTATAAAAATAATGATATATAGAGAGTTTATTCTTTATCGAATTAAGATCAATGGACCTCGTAATTTTGAAATACGGTCAAGGGACGAGGACAACACCTGAGCCGGCTTCTCACTTTCTTATATATAACTTCCACATCATGCCACCACGATAGTTTAGCCAAGAGGTGGACTGCCACGGTCCGTTTAAGACAGTGTTAGCCGGCCCTATCCGGCATTTGAAATGCAGATTCAATTTTCACACATTACCCCAAATAATAACACAAAATGTAAATTCTGCTCAGCTTTAATGATTTTGTAAGACCTTTTGAAAAATTCACAGCATTTTTTTCGTAGACATGAATTTTTATGGGTATGTGATACTCATTCGGTGAATCAAAGGGCACATGCATTTGATTAAAAATAAGTTTGGAATATTCCTTTCTAGAGTAATAAGTTAAGGATTCTTTTAACCAATGACGAGAAGTTCCATTACTCTCCATTTCTAAAGTTAATTTCCTCTTTATTGAAAAGGTCTGTCACATGCTTATACAAAGCGTCAGTTGTAGATTCTACAACTTCAACAAATCGTAAAAATATTTCAAGCGTATTTTATTTTCTTTTTCACTGTAATAGTGAATATACAGAAAAGTTTTCAGACTGTAGTATATGTATAGACTTATCAAGAATCTAAGAAAATGATGACTTATTTATATATAGTTCTACAACCTGTTATTTGAATAATTCAGAAAAAACCACTAACTTTATTTAAGCTGAACATTTTGCTCTGTGTAAAATGTCTTAACTCTCTGAAGTAGTTGAAATAAATCGCGTACCGATCTTGGTAAAAAAAAAATTCTTCAAGTTATCAATTGATAGTGTAGCAGTATGGTAAATGACAAACACGCAGAATTTTATTTTTAATACAATACTTTTTTGTCAAAATTTTCAGAGCTTTTTTTTTCAGAATGAAACTATGAATCATTTATATGCTTCTTAGAAATATTATTTTATAATTTTTATGTGCTTTCAATTCAGATTTATTTGTCTTATAGTATACATCTTATAATTTTTACTAAAGATTTTATTTTTATATTTGGAACGAAAATAGCAAACATTTGCATAATTATCCTATGGTGTAAAATAAAGTTCGTGACGAAGAAAAGAATAAAATTAATATCGCACGGTTTAAAAAAACTTGCTTGATTGATTTTTTCATTAACATTGCAGTCCGATGCTGCTCTAGGGCTTTCGGTGACAGACCTCACAATATTGTACCTCGGTCAAGTAACAAGGACGACATCAGAACTGGCTCCCACTCTTCAAATTACCACAGGGGCGTAACAGAGAGAATATTAGCTCCCCCCTGCTAAGTCAGGTTTTTGGCCTCAAACCGGATCTTACAAAGGATTGCAAAACCATGACTTAATGTAGGTTTTAGGCCTTCTAGCATCCTGGGCTCCTCTCGCGATGCAGGGGTAACGTTACGCCACTGAAGTACCACAACGGGCTAACTTGAGGATTTTGAGTATCAACAGATCAGCCCAAGGCCGGATTTGCGTATGGGCTAAATGGGCTGCAGCCCAGGGCCCCTTTCTCCGATGAAGATAACAAACAGAAAGAGATGCTTACAATCAAAATAGTAATAAAATAATATAAACTGGTAAAAGAATAAAACTCAAAAATAAAACACCATATCAAAAATTTATTTTTATTTTCGAGAGCTATTAAAACATACTTATGTACCTGTTTATTCAAGTTTCAAGTAAGAAGTAAGTACCAATACACATTTCTAAATTATTTAAGTAGGAAGATATCGAAGTTATAATTAAGTATTTTCTGTATTTTCAAAGATTGCAAACATCAGGATTTCTCATAAATATTTGTCTTAAAATTTGTGATGAGTAACTTATTTTCTTCTATAGCATGGAAAAAAATAACAATCATTTTTATGCATTATGGAGATTCACCGTGAATGTTGGAAAAATGTAAAATAATGGATAAATGTAAAATAGTCTTGACTTTTTCGTAATAAGTCAGTTTTTTTAAGTATAGGTAGCAACAACAAATAATGGATGACAACGGAAAAAACAATATTTATTTAAAGTAAGGCAAATAATTCTAAAGTTTATTTTTATAAAATCCTTTTTAAACTGATGGACCAATAAATAATAATAATCAGCGTTTTATGTTTTAGCGAGTATAGACAAGGATTTTTTATTTTTTTTTAATTAACTAGGTACTTTTTTTCAATTATCTCAGAAATATAATATATTGTTTTGTAAAAATTTTTTAGAATATTTTTAGTTTATTAAGCACAGTCGGTTGCGTTATCGTAATTTTATTACCTAAACTTCTAAATTGATTTTCAGGAAAATCAAATACTTAATAACCAAAATAAATATGCTTGACAGAAAATATAAAAGTGTAGTGGGAAAACGAAAGCTATTGTTAAATCGAGAAAAAGAAAAAATTAAATGTGTCAAAAATGTAACTTTTTTACAATGGAACAAAGTAACAAGAATATAACAAACGCAGAGACATTAACACTAGATTGCCCAAGGAAATCAATTTGATTGCTTTTTTATTTCAAATAGAAAAATAATTATGTATATAATGACAACTTTTTTTTAGAATACACTTTGTTTCCCAAGTAAAAAAATTTTTATCGTTAATATTTACTAATATAACTTGTTATATGACTGTAAATAATATAAAAATTTTAAACACAAGTTTTTTTACACATTAATTATTCTCTTACAATGCAGTCATTTTGACTGCATTGGGGCAATATACACTGCTGGACAATTGCTAAGGACGGATCACAAATTGCTATGTAGCATAACACTAAGCGAGACATGAGGCCTAGTAGGATAAAATATAGTTGCCACACTGTTCTGACATTAGAATAAAGAATATTTATTGTTCTGGAAAGTACAAAAGCTGTGAAACATCTGAAAGAAAAAAAAATGTTCATTTGATCTGCGTACGGAGAAATGGAACAATGCATCTAAAAGTCAGCAGGCATCTTAAAGAAAGGTATCAGTACGGGATATGTCTACCGTGGAGTGTGATGCAACATTCCACACGTCGTACCATACTTTCCACAACATTATCCAGCAGCTGTTGTGGCAATTTATCCCATTCCTCTGTGAGTGCACGGATGAGGGTGTTCTTATTCGTCGGAGGATAGTTTCGACCTGCAACTTGCCTCCCAAAAGCATCCCACACATTTTCAATGGGGTTTAGATCTGGAGAACGCGCTGGCCATACGAGACTTTGAATACCCTCGCTTTCTAGACAATCCTTAACAGCGAGTGTTCGATGACATGTTGCGTTGTCGTCCATAAAAACAAATTTATCACCGACAGCACCACGGAAAAGACGAACATGAGGAAGTAGAACTTCATCAATGTATCGTTGGCCCGACATAGTCCCATTCGCAACCACATGTAGGCGCGTGCGGCCATTGATCATGATGCCGGCCCACACCATGATACTGCATGTCGGATATCGGTCCTTTTCCTGGATATTTTCTGTACAATAAGCAGTACCACTCTCGCGCCAGATCAGTTGGCGTCTACAATCCGATGACAGACTGAACCTACTCTCATCTGAGAAGAGTACGCATGCCCAGTCCTGTTCAGTCCAATTGTGATGCTCACGACACCATTGCAAACGGGCAGTACGGTGCTGGCTGGTCAATGGGACACACACAACAGGTATGCGTGCGTATTGTCATCCTCCCCTCAAACGTCTGGCAACAGTTTTTCGGGAGATCTGCTTTCCTGAGGCAGCAAGAAACTGATTTGCCACCTGCTGAGCTGTGGTGCGCCTGTTCCTTTTTGCTGATAGGACGATATATCTGTCTTCTGCAGGCGTCGTACTTCTAAAACGACCTCCCCCGTGCCGTCTACTACACATTCCAGTAGTTTTAAATGACTTCCACAGCCGCGAAACAACGCTGTGAGCGATGTCGAACTTCCTGGCAACATCTGTTATTTTTCGCCCTTCTTCGATCTTTCCAATAATTCGGCCACGCATAAAATCATCTATGTGATGTCGATAAGACATGCCAAAAATTTTAAGTTCGTCTATTAAATCTTTCCTGTAAAACTTTGACTTGAAACAACAACTGTCCACACACGTCAAAACCTTTAAAGCTCTTATGAACGCTATCACGTGATGAACAGACGTGGAAAAAAATTTGCATACTCATACTTCTCTTCTTACTAATATCCCGTACTTATTCTAATTTTCCACATTTTGCTTCTTTTCATTTTGTGATTGCTATGGATGATAGTGTTATCCGTCCTTAGCAATTGTCCAGCAGTGTACTATATATATATATATATATATATATATATATATATATATATATATATATATATAAATTTCAGTCTTTCTAGTGTTAACAAGGGAAAGAAACTTCGCCAAAGAAAACGGAGAAACACAACAAGCAAATATTAATGATGAAAATATGTAAGATTTCGATGACCAGCAGCCTTCTGAAAAAGATTTTGTTCAGCCAGAGGACATCTGCAATGCCTCGACCGAAAAGTGTTTAGAAAATGTTGGGTACGAGTTTGAGAAATATACGTTGATGTGGGTTCGTGGCCTAAATCGATTATATCCTTTCACATGAAATGAGTTATTTTCAAAATAAAGATCCAAACAATACATATTCTGTTTCGGTAAGAGAATACAAAGAACAAAATAAACCCTTTTCGAATAATCATTTAATTAAAATCTTAAAAATGGCCAAGTACTGGAAAGGTTTTGGTTAGGTTATTCAACTAGTATTGGTAGTGTTTTTTTTTTTTTTTTTTTAACCTGCAAAATTTTTCTTAAACAAATTCTCAATACACAACCGGCTTTTCTGATTTCGAACACGTAACAGTGATTGGAAACAATTGTTCAGAAAATCATAAAAATTCTATTCTACATAAAAATTCAGTGTTAATTTGGTTGACTCGAAAAGAAAATAAGTCTGTTTTAGATAGACAGTTACAGGAGCAACTAAGAAAAAATACAGAATATTACCACTCTCGGTCCTCAAACGGGTTATTTCGGTAGTAAAGTATTTGGCTATAAGAGGTTTTTCAATTAGAGGGGTACCGAGGAAGTTTTTGGTTCTCCATATAGTGGTAATTTTACGGGTGTCCAGGAACTGCTTGCAGAGTTCGACCCATTCATTCGTGAACATTTTGAACAGCGAGAATTAAGACCAAAATCGTTAATATCGTACTTATCAAATCAATATATGAGCAAATAATTGCAATTATGGGCAAGAAAATCCTTGAAACAATTACAACTCAAATAAATAACGATGACACAAAGTACTATTCAATTGCGATGGATTCAACACCAGATTTGTTTTACAATGACCAACTTGCTATTGTAATACAGTATTGTGTGTGTGTTTTCGAGGAAAAGTGTATGAAAGATGAGTTTCATTAATTAGTATTAGCATTCACACTAGCTTATGCTTATTTAATTCTCTACAAGAATTTTTAGAAACAAATGGACTGCTATTAGATAATTGTAGGGGACAGTCATTTGACAACGCTGCTAATATGTCCGGTCGATATAATGGTGTGAAAGCTCTTTAAAAAATAAAATAAATACACTAATTATGCGCCGTGTGCTGCACTTTCTCTTAATCTGGATGGTGCAGAATCAGTTAAGGTTGCAACTGAAATCATGAACGTCTTTGGATTAGTGCAACAAGTATGTTTTCTTTTCTGCTTCGACCCATAGGAGGAATTTCTAAATCGTGAAATTAAACTGAAGTTTATACCTTGAAAAGTTTAAGTCAGACCAGATGGGCTTGTCACTATGATGCTGTTGAAGTCTTAAAAGAACGATAATTATGATAATTTGGTGGAAGTATCTATATAAGCCAGTAACAACCTCCGGACTGAAGTGATCCTTTTAGTCTAGTGGTTAAGCTACGTGTGTATATGGGAGAGGAAAATTAAAAGAGACACGCTTATTTTTGCTTTAGATAAGCTAATCCTTGATTTAAATAGAAGAAGCCAAGTATATATATATGTATGAAGAATATAGTAAGGAATTTAAATTTTTGATGGATTTGCAAGATCACACACAAAGTAAGATGAACGTCTACCTGGAGAGTGTACGCGCGCTATTGATGATTCTATTCAGATGACGTAGACCAACATTTAGTATATGAAAGTGTTCAGAGTTCAAAGCTTATTTAACAATAAAACAAACTGAGCTAGAGTCCTATACTTGCAGTGATATGTTCAATTTAATTTTTGAAAAGAAATTTGTTGACGTTTTACCAAATTTGTATACCATTTTAAAGATTTTTCTAACGCTCCCGATTACTAGTTATGAAGCGGAGTGTGCGTTCTCTAAAATGTTCTATATAGAAAACAAATATAGGACAACAATAACTAATACTAGGCTTAATTATTTATCACTTCTTTCTATTAATACTGATCTCACCAGAGACTTAAAACGTGATGAGCAAATAAAAGACTTTGCGGCACAAAAGTGTAGAAAATTTTTTCTGCAAATTATGTAATTGCTTAGAACGTATTTAGATTATATGAAATAAAAAAATAAAAACCTTAAATGTCATATATTGTAAATTTTCCCGCACAAATTTTTTTTTAGGAAAAGGGCGAAAATTTTAATTATTTAGAGGGCCTCCAGATATCGTTAGCCCAGGGTCCCCAAAGGTCACGGTCCGGCCCTGGATCAGCCCCTCTAAACGGCGGATCTTTAGTCAGACAAGACTTCAAACCCATGATTTGATAGCCCCGGCCCGAGAAAACACGATTATCGCTGACACTTTAAAAAGTAGCTCCATCTGGCGGTTCTGGTTTGCATCATTTGTCTCGTCCATAGCAGCTTAGAGCGAACGCCTACGCTATAATCTCATCAACCAATAACATTGTGAAGATCTTGCTCAATATCAATACCTGTACATTACTTAAGGTCAAAGCACTGAGTGGGCTCTTGTGTTAGAATGGTATATTAAATGATAAATGTATTTTTGCGAAAGGGAACGGTTTTTTTTAATCGCAAAATTTTAGGCCAATATGGTAACGCCTCGACGTTTTTTTGCGAGCATGAATGCGTTCGTGGTGAATGACGTTAGAGCATTTCTCTTTTACAATATGAAAATTCATAACTGACAACATTAAATACACGTTGAATTTCAAATTTGAAGTAATGCAGCCTTAAAAAATCTGTTTTTTTAAAGTATTTTACCATTTTATTAACTTTATTTAAGGAAACGCCCATTTCATTAAAATTTTGATAGACGAAATCTATAGTTATATACAAAAGAAATAGAATTAAAAGAAAACATAGTTTAGAACACATAGTTTAGTATCAAAATTTCATATCTAGTAGTTTCAGACAGTTTTGGGACTTTTAAAATTAAATTTCTATCCACTAATTGAATTTATGCTTTTTATAATTATTTTTAGTTTTATAAAAGAATGAGAAACTATTTTCATTTATTAAAATTGCATAAATGTTTATTGTGATTAACGAATGCATTCCTTGTTTTCTAGTCAGATTTTCTACTTTTTAGACACTTTCACTTTAACCTAAAAGAATTATATTTATTAGTTAATAAAAATCAACTGATTGAAGAAAGAAGTATATATATATAATTCCTAATACTCTAAAACCTTTTCTTTCTTCTGTCTGTGTTTAAACCAGGACTTCTAAACCTGAAGTACATTCAACCCTGTGAATGTGAAGAAATATTTCTGGAGGTCGAGTAAAAAAAATGGATAATAAATAAATTATTAAGCTCTTTTCAGAGACATTTTCTTAAAGATACATTCAAGAATATTTAAACTAAAAATCTCATATGCCTCATAGTTATACTGAAAGCAGGCTGAGAACTTTTTTTCGAAATTAAAACCTGTTTTAGTGGCGAACAAACCTTCACATTTCTGTTTTAGCATACTAACCCCAAAAATTATTAAGAGAAATTTTTTTTTTTTATACATGTATAAATATATATATATACATGTATATATATATATATATATATATATATATATATATATATATATATATATATATATATATATATATATATAAATTATATTAATTAACAAAAAATATGCTAAAAACTAAAATGCATTTGAAAATATTTAGATCATAGTCTAATTTAGTTTTTCCTAAACTATCGGTCCCTCAATATGTATAAGCCTGATATCGCGGCCTCAAGAGTTTGAACTTCCCTCCCTGACACTCAACACTTGCTGAGTGTGTGTGTGAGAGGCGTGTGTGAGAGGCGTGTGTGTGAACTAAAGATTTCTCAATAATAATACTATCTCTATTACTTATATACAGACTTTTTGAAGCTTTTTTTTTAAGAAAGCAGTAAATATCTAATTAAAAAATATTACCTTTGTGATGTACCTCCCCTTTGAAGTACATCCCTCGAAGTATCAGCGTGAGTTAGAGGTGTAGGGTTAGTGAAAGAACTCGGATCATACATTATCTTAATATGACTTTATTAAGATATTCAACTTAAACTTTTAACAAATATAATTACAATAATTAATATGAGAGAATCTACGATGACACAATACGCAACACACAATATATATATATTTATATATTTATAATATGATCAATTCTAATTCTCAGATCAATCTCAATAATCGAACCGCTTAATCCTCAATTCTAATAAAGTGTAATCAATCCTACCTTATATTATTCCTTAATACTACTTGTCTTTATCTGCAATGGTATGCAACTTGACGGTTAACTTCTAGTCGAACACCAATATGTGTGTGTGTGTTTATCCACGACAAGTAGAACTTAATCAATCTTACACAACGAACTGCAATAATCATCAACTACCACAACGCACATCAATTGTCTAACATTCCTTTACATTGCCATCCCGCTTACTCTAAGATCTTATATTTAAAGTCGGTTTATTTGCATTTCTTCTTCACATCTCGTTTCTTGGATTTGGTTGGAAAAGAGTTGCCATTAATTCTGGCCCAAAGAACCCAAAGGACTTGTTAAAGAAAAGACGCGTAAGACGTCACACGTTGTAGTAGTGGCTATGTAGTTGCTAACAATAAAAAAGCTGTGATTTAATAGTCTTGATCGAAATACATATTCTAGTAGAGATTTTTCATTGGGGCAATTAAGTGAACTTTTGACTACGAGGGCCTATTTTTCAGTTTCTTTAAAGATGCCTTTCAGAGGAATGTTAATGGCTTGCTATAGTTTAATTATTTTCGAACCCATGACAAATTTTTATGAACACATAAATTTCAGATTTTGCTAAAAATTTGCTTACGTACGTAAACTTAATATTTTAAATTGAAAAGTTCAAACTATATACTTTATTAAACACACATATTACACAGTTATGTTTTCAATATAAAATCCATAATTCCCTTACGAAAGATTTCCATATAATATATGAATACTTATGTTTCCAATAATATAAAGAATAGTTCTAAATTTAATGAAATCTTCAATTTATTTCAAAATATATAAAATGCAGAATTAATTATATAAAGAAGAATCAGTTGAGATGTGAAATCGTATGCAATATATTTACATTTCATTAATGTAAATTTGTGAATTTATTGATAAATACGAGCACAATAATACCCACGCACAGTTTCATTATACCTATATTTATGTTTTATTAATTATTTCAAAATTAGCGTGTGTGTGTGTGAAATGCGTAAAATATTTTTCAGGATTACTTTCGGGACATTATTTTAATGCGGACAATAATATTAGAAGAAAAATTACTGATTGTAATATTTGTGACACTTTATCTTCATCAGGGGAAACATGCTCTCACAAAATATGTATATGTTGCAGGAAAATGATGAAATTGGGGATTTGATCAAGTGAGTGAGGGAATATTAACATCGCACTGTTCAGCTACACAATTGCTTTTGGCGACAGACCTCGTAATTTCTAACCATGGTCAAGTGACTAGCACGACACATGAGCTGGTACCCTCCCTCTCGTAACTACCACACCAAACCAACAAAAGGACGTTTGAGCTCTCGACAGATTTCACGTGCATCGCTCCCTTACACAGCGGGTCTTCAGCGGTACCAGGCTCGAATTCATGACGCGCCTGCCACAAGTCCGATACTTTGACAAGTAGGCTACAGCAGCCCCTTGGATTTGATCATATCTCTAAGAGATATGATCAATCCAATGAAGATCTTGGGAGTGGGGGGACTCTTTGGTTCATTTCCCTGAAAAAAGTCAGTGATTTGATCAAATTCCTGAACTGTGTTATAGCAAAAATGAAATGAACTTGCTCAACTCTATTTTCGCTTGTTAGCATTCCCCTTTAACCATTTTATCTACCAACGGTACTTAAAAGTACCACTCACTTTTAAATTACATAGAATAACCATTTTTATGAATACTCTGACGATACTTAAGAGGAATATTCTTTTAAATCCATTGTTCCACAAGATATATGGTAGCACGGGTTCTATGATGAGAATTTTAGCGAGGAAAGCGAATAGTTTTATAGCAGAAATTGCGTTTTCAGCAGACATTTTGATCAGATTGCGAAGATTGTCATTTTTGTTGCGAAAAAGTAGTTAATTTTAAAAGATACGTGTCATTTTTTTTTTTTTGTATGTTAATGAAGACCTCAGAAAACGATTTGACTATTTACACTACTGGCCATTAAAACTGCTACATCAAAAGACGACATGCTACAGACGTGAAATTTAAACGACAAGAAGAAGATGCTGCGATATGCAAATGATTAGCTTTTCAGTGGATTTTGACAAAGAAAGCGCCTAGTAGCGACACCTACAATGTGTTTAAATGAGGAAATCGTTCAGCCGGTTTCTAATACACAAATTGCATTTCAACGTTGTTGCCAGGTGAAAAGTGCTTGTGATGCCTCGTGTAGGTAACAGAAATGCGTACCAACACGATTCTGACTTTGATAAAGGTCGAGTTGTAGCGTACAGGACGCCTGAAAAAGAGAGAAGTTCAAGATTTGTTAGTGAACTCCACAGTTTTGTGGTGCATGTACCTAAGGTATATAGAGGTCTATTTAAGATGGAAATACCATTGTGAAGATTGTATTAAATTAAAAAAAATAATTTATACCAAACTGGTACCTCAGTTGGAATTATAAAAGTTTGGATATCTAGAAACGCTCTTCAAAGGACGACACATTTAGTTCCATCGATTAATCCAAGTCTGCCTGAGATTCTCCTTAGTTGTAGCTCAGTGTTCCTAGGAGCAAAAAGAAATCCTTATCACAATGTAAAATAAAGGCTTTACTTGTAAAAAAAGTAACGTATTTTGTAACTCGAGATTCAACAAATCGTGTTTTAATAAAATTGAATAAACATTTTTAAATATTAATTACATTCATGAAAAGAAATTAAGGTTTTACTGAAAAAGTGCTTTTTAAAAAAAAATATCAGCTAAAGAATCTATTTCTTTTTTGTTATTTAGTTTCGAAAAAATAATTTGTATGTCAAAGACTATTGTATATTACTTACTCTGCATTTAATATATATATAAAGCCCGATTTATATATAATTAATAAATACTTTTAGTAATTTTATTTAAACAATTCAGGGATTTAATCAAAATTCTTAGGAAAATGACCCAAAGAGAAGTTTTTTATTATTTAAACAACTTCCGTGAATTAGAGATTTGATCAAATGCCCAATTTCCTCATTTCTTTGCGGCATATATACCATATATTTCCTTTTATATTAAACCTTCATCTTTTTCTCAGTGATTATGAATGTCATTTTTTTTCAAAAATTTAAATGAACTATAAAGTAGACTATGTTTTGATTTTAAATTAATTGAAAGAGAAAGGAAATATAAATGTTTAACATTGATTGCTTGTTGCTTTTCTACAAGTCATTAATCAGAATTTCCAAAATTTACACACTATGTAACGTACAACTTTTGGTAAAATTTAAAAGGAAGAAATCCAAATTGTGTTTTTCAGATGAGAAAAATAGTGTAGGAGTTCTTAAATTTCAGGCTACGAGTATGATTTATTACAATATTTGTTAGCCTACTTCATCCTGAATAAAATAAATTATACCCCCACTTTTTTTTATAACCTTAACTTTGGGTAAGTTTATTTATAAACAAATGAGCTCAAATATTTTGAATAATTATTTCAATTACTAGAGTATTTGAGAAGAATGTATTTTTCAAAAAAAATTCAAGATTCTTCGTGTTGAAATTATTGCTAAATTGCTGTAAGGCTTGAAAAATAATTTGCGCCAATTTGAAAAGTTAAAATCATTACTCTCACAATCTTTAATATTACTTCATATTTTAAATTTTCCTGGAAAATGTTCATGTATGAGTACTGTTTTTGTCAATAACATAAATAACGATGAAAATTATGTAGGTAGTGTGAAGTATATTATTTGAAGGATGACCCTTCATATATCATTTATTTGACGTAGAAAAGAATTCAATAAAAGGTCTAAATTACATGTCTGATATTCAACGGCTGAGTAAAGTATATTATTCTCTGAAGATATGACTGATTTGTTCCTCATAGTCGTATCATTAAACCCCTGATTCGTATTTTGAGACAAAAATTAAACAAAAAAGCAATTATTCAGGGTTCTGATCTAAAAGTGTAATGTATATGCTTGCTATTTTTATTGTTGATAATATGTTATTAGAATATCAGATTTAACATACATCAGCACCTCTAACGGGATATCTTTAGAAGATTCCGGACTGGAGCCCTCTACTCGATAAACGCCGGCAAAAGAAGATGATGACCATGACCACTAGACTGCAGAAACCAATTACTTTTTACAGATAGGAATAATAAAAAAAAATGAGATCTACTTAAAACTAAACTTTTTGAATCTACACTGCTGTCCACAAAAACTGTAACACCTTAAAGGAAGCATGCCAACCACACACACACACACACATTTGAAATTTACATCAATCACTGGCGGTAAAGACATATGCAAATCATTAGCATTATAGCTCAGACGCACATCAAAGACGATCGTAGCGCCACCCGGAAGCGCTGTAATAGGTGAGAACCGATTGGCGATTTGAAGTATGGCAACTGTTTTTTTTTTTTTTTGCGTTAACTCATTACCTATCTCTTGTAGTAAACATCGAGCGTCATTTGACCAAGTTTCTGAATTCGACCGAGGAAGAATAGTATAGTAGAGGGGGATTGCGGATTATCCTTCAGAGAAATCGGTCAATGTGTTGGACGAAACCAAGCAACTGTGATGCGGATCTAGCATCGGAGGATGCAGGAGGAAACGACGGACCGACGGGTTGATCACACTCTCCTCGTTGCACCACTGTCCGTGATGACAAGCGGATTGTGATCATGACAGTGATGGATCGCGCCGCCTCATCACTAACCATAGCACAGCAGATTCAGTCTGTTAAGCATCATTCGGTGTCCACTCGTACCATTCGACGCCGTTTGCTGCAGAGTGGAATGTCCGCAAATAATCCATTTATTTGTTTACCCTTGACTGAAATCCACAGGTGTTTGCACCGCCAATGGTGCAATGAAAGGTGGACACTGACAGCGTAATGGAACGACATTGTGTTTACTGAAGAATCCCGCTTCTGACTGCAACATCACGATAGTCGGATTCGAGTTGGTAGATACCGTGGTGAGACGCTGCTGAACTGTTGCGTTATGCATCTTCCCACTTGTCCTGCACCCGGTAACATGGTTTCGAGTGGTGTTGAATTTCACTGCCACACCACGCTAGTTCGCATTGCCCGT
Organism: Trichonephila clavipes; assembly: GCA_019973935.1. NCBI lineage: Eukaryota > Metazoa > Arthropoda > Arachnida > Araneae > Nephilidae > Trichonephila > Trichonephila clavipes. The sequence goes on along the minus strand of BMAU01006423.1, from coordinate 17,280 downwards.
ACTCTGAATAGCCAGTGCTACATCTCTGAGATGTTGGATCCCATACATTGAGCGCTTTCCCTCAGCCATATTCCAATAGGAAAATGCTCTACCACACGTGTCACTCAATGTTCGAGAGTTCTTTACCTATCGGGTTGAATTGTTTCCTCTGTCAGCTTCTTCCTATCTATCAAAATCAAAAACGTGAGGTCCATGCTTGCACAATAACTAACCCGGGATACACCACCCACTGCAACACCAGATTAACTTTGGTAATATGTGGAAGCTGCACGGAGACTGCTGTACCCCAAGGATACATCCAAAGCCTCTGATTCTATGCCGAGGCTTGTGGCAGTTGTTATAGCTAACAATGACAGCTACACTAACTTCTGATTTTGTCATCATCCACAAGTCAAAAGAGGCTATAGTTCTAATCGTTTGATCTTTGTACAACATGTGATCTGCCAAATAAATTTCACTGTGATATCTGGTTCTTCATCGTGTTGCATTTTGTGTGGCCAGCAGTATAATTTGCAATATGTATCTGAACTCTGTCAAGTTACTTTGAAAATTAAATAGGTTAACTTGATTCTTAAAACTTCTTCCTTGCTATTGTAACCATGAAACCCCGTTTTAAATTCAAGCTTTAAATACATACATTCCGGTATATTTTTTAACTCTTACTTGTAGTTCAACTTACTTCAACTTGTATTGCTTTCTATTTGAATCTGGGAAGTGAAGGTGTGTTTTATTAACATTGGAAGAAAAAGCAACACAAGGGTTATTGACAATGGACTATAATGACTGACAGTGACTATAATTTTGAAGATGTTGGTACCTGAGTTGGCATCGCATATTTTAAATTGCGCCTAGAAAATGTATATGTATGAATAATGTTTAAGCAAGAGAGTATTATGAAAAACGACGCAAATCAGCTAAGTAATGTGAAATATGTTATTTGAATAATTCCCATTTTTCATTTATTATAAAGTTGAGTAGAATTTTAAACAACGTTTACATTTCTGATTTTTCAACTGTCAAGTTCAGTTTATTGTTATCTGTAGAAATGGCTCCTTACTCCCCGTGTTTGTAACTTTAACTGATCGATACATATTTTCCCCGAATATTAAGTAAAAAGCGATTATTCAGGCTTTTGATATAAAAGTATTACTTGTGTTTATTATTTTTTATCTTCACTATATATCATGTTACTCGCCATTACCCACCCGCTTCACTAGATGTTTCACGATGTTGTATAAATATATACTGTTAACATATATAAATTATTGATATCTAGCATTAAGAATTCGATTGTATTGAAAAATATATTTATAGCTCTAACTCTCGCTTTTGATATAAAAAGGACAGAAATTAAAATTGATAATTTCTAATAATCTTTAAAATCAGGAAGATTTTTTGCGCTCACTTAACCCAATAATCAAGTGGATTTTCGCAAAAGCAACTTTCAGTGGATTTCTACTCCGTGAAAAGAACATGCGCGAGCTATGTTTCAAGTCTAAACCTAATAGAGCAAAAACGGAACTTTTATCATCAAAATGCGCCCCGTAACTCCGTTGAGAGCATTCTTAACGGATTTCAGTTCAAAAATAGAAACATGCAAACCAAATTTTACTATTATAGTTCTAGTAGTTTGAAAACGGGAATTTTGGTTATCAATACGCGGAGGGAATTTTCACAAAAATCTTTGTTAGGGGAACTCTATTGCATGATAGAAACATTCCTTCTAATTTTCAAGCTGGTGGCTCTAATAGTTTAAAAACGGAAATATTAATCTATTACGCCCCTTAATTCCCTGCAGTGCCCATTGGGGGTCAATTTTCCCGAAACCTATTTTGTAGCGGATCTCTACTACATAAAAGGAATCTGCTTACCAAATTTCAAAATTCTACGCATAATAGCTTAAAAATAGAAATAATTATCTGTAACGTCCCTTAATTCATTGCAACGCCACGTGAGAGTCTATTTTCATAAAATCAATTTTATAGCGGATGTCTACTCCATGAAATGAATCGGGTTACCAATTTTTAAAATAGTTCTTCTAATAGTTTAAATATTGATATAATTACCTATAACGCCCCTAAGGCCCCCCCAACGCCACTCGGAGATCACTTTTCGTAAAAACCATTTTGTATCGGATCTGTACTCTATGAAAGGAATCTGCATTATTTTTACAAAACCCGTTTTGTAGCCGAACTCTACTCCAGGAAAGGAATCTGCTTACCAAATTTCAAGACTGCACGTGAAATAATTTAAAAATGGAAATGATTATCTATAACGCCCCTGAAGCCACGCAACACCACTTGGAGGTTTATTTATTAAAATCTAATTTGTAGCGGACCTCTACTCTAGGAAATTAATCTGTGTACTAAATTTAGAGAATACACGTCTAATAATTTAAAAATGGAAATAATTATCTGTAACGCCACTTGGGATTCGATTTTCATAAAACTCATTTTCTAGCAGATTTCTAATCTATGAAAAGTATCCGCGTACCAAATTTGAAGACTAAGTCTAATAGTTTAAAAATGGAAATAATAATGTATAACGCCTCTTATAGGCCCCTGCAGCGCCACTTGGGATTCGATTTTCACAAAACTTATTTTGTAGGGGATCTCTTGTCTATGAAAGGAGTTTTGTTACCACATTTCAAGGCTGTACATCTAATAGTTTAATAATGGAACTAATTATGTATAACGCCCCTTAAACCCCCGTAACGTTCCTTGGGGTCCGACCTTTGCGAAATCCGTTCTTAGCGGATGTCTACTCCATGAAAGAAACTTGCCTTCTGAATTTCAATTTTCTAGTTATAATAGTTCCGGAGATATCATAATTAGTCAGTGAGTGAGTCGCTTTTCTCCTTTATTTAGTATATAGATGAAAGCATTCCGAGTGGATTTCAATGCAACAAAAGAAACATGTAAACCAAATTTTATTATTATAGTCCTAGTAGTTCAAAAACGGGAATTGTGTCTATCAATAAACCCCGGTAACTCTTCCTCTTCCCCCTGAGTTGATTTCCGTAAAATCCATTCTTATAGTAAAACTCTATTCAACTAAAGAAAACACTGAAGTGTTGAGTAACATTCTTTTTTATTGCGTATTATAGGATTAAGCTTTACCCTTTTAATTTTATAATAATCAGGTAACAATTCCTACATTATAGCATTGTTGTTAAAAGGAATTAAAACGTGTGAACATTTTCCTGGAGTTAGTGAATTTTTAAATGTTTTTTGTGAAAGTCACATTTAACACTTTTTTTTTTATTTTTCACTTTGTCTTTTCCTAGTTTTAGCATGGATTTTTCTCAGAAATGGATTCAATTATTTAATTTTAAATGATACATGGTCTATTTTTCTACTGTTAAATTTACAAGAAAGAATAAATTTCACAGATTTATTTGAAAATTTATTTCATACGGGACTGCAAAACATCAATCTGTTACGTAAGTCTATTTTTTTGGATTAAATACTGAAAATATATCCCTGTTTTACCGCTACAGTTTTGTCCTACAATTCCTTTATGAAAGATTTACATATTATATGGGCACCTACTATTTCTAATAATATAAAGAGCAGCTTTGAATTTAGTGTGAAATTTTAAATACAAATGTGAAATATAATGAAACAGCATTAATCATAAATATAAATCAATTGGAATAAAACTACATAACTGATAACATTGTGCATGCGATATCTATGTTTCATTCTTTTAAATTAGGGGAATAATAAATAATGATGCACAAATAAAGTTAAAATCTCACACAGTATAATTATATTTTTGGTTAATTGTTATATTAATTATTAAAAATTTTCAAACGCTTAATAATATATTTCCCGGTTAATTTTTGGTACGCCATGTCAGTCAGACAAATTACGCTCTCACAAGGTCATATATATATATATATGATTAGGAATGTCATTTCAGACATTTGAATGCACAATAAAATAAATTATGTTTCGATTTTTAGTCCAAGAAATATAGATGATTAAAATAAATTGCTTTTGCATTTATCATAAATCACAATTTCCAAAATGTATATGCAACTGCTGACAAAATTCAAATGGAAAACAGAATCAAAATTGCATTTTTCTGAAGAGTTACACCAGAGGAGTACCTGAGCTTAATTTTATATGCATTATTTAATCCTATTTCTGATGGCATACTCTTTATACAAAATTTTAGTTACATAAACACTTTTTAATAATCTTAATTGTAGGTAAAAATTTATATTTAGAAGTTATTTAGGTCAGAGAGAGAGAGAAATTATCAATTTCATCTTGATTAATTGGAATGTTTGAAAATTTTAAATTCTTTATTTTTCACATTGGAATTATTGTTAGTTTTTGATTAATGTCTCAAAAATTATTTTGAATTTTGAAAAATTTATATCATGACCAATCCATATTTATCAATTTACTTTTCACGAAATAATGAATATGTACATGAAAGGAAATTGTTTAGGTGAATGATGTAATAAAACATGAAAATCTACTAACTGATACAAAATATATTTTCTGTCTGATGGCAATTCTTTATTTATAACTATGAATCATATTTAGAAAAAGAGATTTAACTTACATGCCTGATTTTTAAACGCTAAGTAATGTTTATGTTGATTCAGAGAAATCATAAAACTTTTGTACCACATAGATGTAGCAGCAAACTGATAATTATATACTTTTGCACATAAATTTAAAAAAAAGCAAATATTTATGATTATGAAGCAAATGACTTGAGTTACCTAAAAAATTTTAAAAGATTATACTTCATGCTTCCAACACTTGTTTCTTGGTACAAGAGTAATTTATGCTTAATATTTTTTTATATTATTTTTTTCATTATGTATCATGTAATAACCTCCAAAGAATTGCTACGAATATTTGTTTGTATTGTATAATAAATTCAAGATTACATCAAATGATTAACATTTTTTGGGTTACAGTGTTTAAAAATTTTAATCATATTCATATTACTTTACTCAAATTTATTTTATTTTCCATGCCCTTTTTAATAACGCTAATTGTATCATTTAATATAAAAACAAAACTTTAAGCATTTGGTATGAAGCATCTTCAGCACTAAAGTTGAAATTTTCCAAAAATCACTATGCTAATGTTATGAATATTAAGACTTATACTAAATAAAAAACTCAAAAATCTCAATAACTGTAAAACCTTCTCAAAAATCTTTAATTTTAATCCCAGATTTTTTAAGAAAAGTTCAGGTCTTTTAGTTGTTATTAATTTTAAAAAATTATAAAAAATATTTTACATGGTAAATTGCTATCTAAATCATAACACATCTTCTGATTTTGGAAACATTTCCATATTTTTTGTGCTGTGTGTTTTTTTATATTATTATTTGTATACATGATATGTATACAAATTTAGTTTTGTTAAATTGAAACTAAATATGTGAATAGAATGGTTAAATGATTGGTTTTCATAATTTTATAATTAAGAATATATTCTTCACTGTGCTTCTATAAACTTCATCAGCATGATTTAGTTGTAATGCAGTAAAAAGCAAAGAGAGGGAGAGAGATGATAAATATTTAAATAAAACGTGTTTAAACAAAACTTTATTAAATCAGTTAACAAATACTGAAAATATAACATGAACTGTTTGAGTTACATATTACAGAAAAATATGCTCTACTGCTTGTCATCACATATCAGTATTTATATTTTCTCTTTTTATTATTTCAGATTCAGCTCACCATTTTCCCTTCAGGCTTGATTCGGGATGTGTCACCTCAATCATCCTAGCTGTAAGAAAAAATAAAATTGTAGTTTAATTTGAAAGTGTGATTAGTATTTTATTTCAAATATACAAATAACTTAGGAAAGGAATAGAGAGTTTATAAAGTATAAATAACAAGCTAATTCTAGTTGCTAGAAATATAAATCAAAAATATTAACATCATACAACAATGCTATGAAACATTTTATTTCATACAAAAGAACAAATATGCAATAAATGGAAATATTAGTTATACACATTCATCTAGGATAACACACACAGATATATCATCTTGATTTCATGCCAGGAGTTAAAAGAAACCTGATAATTTAAGTTTGGGGAACTGCTAACAAATATATATGTATTACTAGTACTAAAAATACAAAGTTCTAAAAACACAATGAACATGTTAAATGTGCCCTTAAAATGAGAATAATGTAAAAGTGGTTTTACGATTTTTAGAAAAATATACTATATAATTTCTTTAAAATGTTTAACTCCTAAATATTCTTAGAGATAAAAAATCATTATTCTTTTAATAATCTATTATGCAATACAATACGTAAATGTATATCAATAATATAAAATACCAAATTTGTCAAATATATATTATATAATATTGTAATATATTATATAATAATTATGTGCATATATATATATCCTTATTCTAATATTATATAAAATTAATTGTGATTATTTTATTCATATACAACTAGTGTCACTAAAAAGTTATAGTAGTTTGTAAACTCTTTTTAATTTTATTCTTTTAATAATTTTGTTAAGTTCTACATTTTAGCCATTTACATGTTATGCAATTGCATTTGGGGGTCCCGAATCTGGGAATAACTTATTTATTGCACTCAGATTTAGCGTAGGCTCTGCATTTTTAAGTGAAACTTTTACGTAAGTTACCTCTATATTGTAATGGATTTAGATATTCCTATTCATTATTTTCAACATGTTTTTGCTTAGTATTATTAATATAAAGAGGGAAAGTTGGCTAGCTACAAAACATGTTCAAACCCACTTTTTTATATTAATCATTTTATATATAAGCTGTCCTAAGTCACCATTGTTTATAATACTGAAGCATCTCTTTTTTAAATTTCGATTGCTCATGTGTCCTTCATTGTATGGTTTGCTTACTGTCTATGAGTTTTTCGATTGCTCGATGTTCATCTCGCGTTTGTAGAGAATTATACTATATATATATATATACTAATGATAGATGAACATTTATCAAGCAAATCCAAAAAAAAATTGAGATTGTAAGAAAAACAAATATTGAAGGGTAAATGAGAAATTAGAATTATAATAGGGTTTAAAGATATAAAAAAATGGATGCTATGGCATTATAAGCATTGCTGACTTAGGACAGCTTATATATAAAATAATTTATATAAAAGTGGGGTTGAAAAGTTTTGTGGCCAGCCAACCTTCCACCTTTATGTTAATAATACTGCAAAAAAACCTATTGGAAATAATGAATAGAATACCTAAATCCATTATAAGATAAAGGTAACTTACCTAAAAATCGCATTCAAAAACGTACAGCCTGCGCTAAATCTGAGTACAGAAAGTAAGTAATTGACAGATTCTGGACCCAAATAAATATATATATATATTTATTTATTTATATATATGCATATAAATATTTATATGTGTGTGTATTTGTATATACATTTTATAATATATTACAATATGTATATATTTCTCAAAAAATTATTTATAAAAGTTTTATAAAATTTCTAAAATATAAAAATTCTTTTTGTTATGATGTGTTATTGAAATCAAATATTTGAAATAGGAAATAAATGTAGAAGCGAGAATTATTATGAATTTCTTTTTCCCTTTGATGATGGTGCATAAATATAAATACAAAACACGTTTAATATATTACTTTTGAAATAAGGCATAATTAAGATAGCGAGAAAATGCTAAAACATGGCACAAAATCAGTAATTATGTTACACTCTAGTCATATCATTCTCATCAAAATTCTCAACAATTCCTCTTTTTTGACAAAGTGGCATACATATTTATTTAATGCTGCATGTCCGTAAGATATAAATTAATCCTATTCACAGACAGTAGTATTTAATAACTAAATCAATACTAATATATACATCAATAATACTGATATGTAACATTGTTCATGTTTGAAATTTTTTATGACAAGCTGCTGTACAATTCACGAATTTTTGATTTAAGAAATATTAAAATCAACAGAATTCGCTTTTTTTGTTTTTGTCTATAAAGAGGAAACTATTGAGCCAGACAAAAAATCAACAAGAATTCTGTAAAGGACAAAACATTTTATAGATTTTACTGGCATAAAGAAATTAATTAAAGTGGTTTTTCTTCATGTTAATATCATGAAAAAATCAATAGTTAAAATTAAAATTAACATATTTTCAAACTGATGTAAATACCATTATACTATATAGAACAATTAAGTTTGTAACCTTATAATTCAAGAATGATTCCAAGAAACACTTTAGGGAAATGTTATCAATTTTCCACACCCATTTATATTGTACTTAGACTAATTCCAATAATTTGATTGTCTTATGAAATACAGTAAAATATATATTTTAAAAGAAAAATGTTTTCTCAAATAAATTTCATTATACTGAAAAACAGTGAAAATGAATATATTACAAATACTTTTTCAAATTGTTGTAAACATGCTGACACTTTAACCTTAATTTGAGCAAAAGTCTTTTGCTTATTTTATGATTTTCATATTCTGAAAAAAAACACGAGAGTGAAATAAAAATGTTTAAGTATATTTCCGAAATTTGACTCATACATTGGATTTAATTCAGCTAGCTTTCAAGTTGAAAATTTTCTCTCACAGATATAATTCTGACTATCAATAGCTTTTTAATAACAAAATGAAGTAAACATGACTTTTCTTTTAAATAAACACTTGTCTCAAAAGCGTGGCAAAATTAAAACATTGAAAACAAAATGTAAAACAAATGATAATTAGTTCAACAAGCAAAGGTGTAAAGAACAGAGTAAAAAAAAAATTTTGTACAAAAACTCTTTTATTTAAAATGATTGCTATCTACAACAAAATCTGTATTTATGTGTGCAAACTTCTTCAAGAGCACACCAAATTGTAAAGGAATACACAAAATCAAAAACTCTATTTTACTTCCAGCCTTAATTATTAGAGCTCAAACTAACAAACCTGTATGTCACTAAAAAGCATTGTCATGCTGCAGAGATTGAGAGTAAATTTACATTCACGTTAATATAGAAATAAAATTATGTATATATATATATATATATTGTTTTTCAGATTTCTTATTGGAGGAGGGTACAAAAATCCTCCTCAAACTACTGAAACTGTAATTATGTTTGTGTACATGATAATGTTTGTTTCAGTGTGAAATAAAACATAGACTTTGAGATTTTTGACATGAATGAAATACATTCAGCAACTGAGTAAAAATTAATCCAATTTTTAATGCAATTTTTTGTTTAATTTTGAAGACTCCTATTCATAGGAGAGAAATATCGATAATTATTTAGAACATTTTAGAAAAATTTTATTTTAAAAATATAATACAAAAAATAGTGATCTTCCTTAGTATAGCTAGAAGTTGAACAGCATAGGTAAGATTTTTACATTAAAAAATTAATATTCAGAAGTGCATATAGGAATGAAAAGTGTGGTTTATAATGAGAAGATATATTTAATAGTTTTGTTAAAAAAGTGAACATAAAATAAAAGTATAGATGTATGTATATGGTATTCAAAGCCTAGTTTGTAGATTAATTCTAGTTGCTAGAAACATAATTAAGTATTAAAATTCATGTTGTAAAGTCAAGAATAATATTTAGTTTTACTTTGATTCAAATAGGTTAAGCTACAAAATTACATTTGTGGCATACAAGGAACGTTATTTAAAAATTATGACATGAATTAATCTGAACAGTTGAAAAAATCCAAACTATTGAATTTGGGGGAATTTAGTTAGAAAGACAAATACTTATTGTTTTGATAGAATATAAACATTAAATGATATCAGAAGGTTGCAAATGGATATTAAATTAATTTCACAAAATCGAAGTCTTCAATGAAATAATACTTCCAAATACATCACTATGTTTTTAGGAAGTCAAATAACACATCTAATAAACACAGAAATTTCGACAAATCATTTCAAAATTTAAAAAACTTTAATATATATTCCTGCTGAGAATTATTGGGGTTTTCTGTAAGTTATTTATTGCTTTTTTTTCAGAAACACAAAGAATAATTAATCCTTCCATGGTAACTTATGCATTTAGTTGCACACATACAAAATCTTAAAGGTATCAAACTTCTAATTTAATGAGTGGACTCAAATTCATGAAATACATACACACACAAAATTTTTACAGAACTATTAGAAGATTTGTCATTTCATGTAGAACAAATAAACTATTCTTAAGCCTCTATTCAACAATTACTTTTATCTTTCTGTATTTTTAAATTTAAATACTTTAATTTTGCAAATATAACTAAATAAATTTGAAATTAATCAAAATCGACAATTATCGTGTGTCTTTGTTTTCGCATGCGTTCATATTTAAATAAGTATATGAAAATGATTTTATCTAAAAGTATTTCCTTTTAAAATATCATTCTGAATACAAATTTATATTGATCAGAAATTTTTTGCAGCTGAAAATGAGATTGGACATAAATAGCACAAAAAAAAAAATATAAGATGTTTTGCATCAGAAGAACATTAATATGAACCAAAATCATTATTTAAGCTACAGCCTACTCAAATCATAAACATTAAATTCCTGAATAAACACTCTATATCTAAATTTTTGACTGAGTCATATACACATTAATTGAATGTTACATACTCCTTAGGGGGGGTGTAAAATATCTCCTTCCGCAGACAATACTAAAATTTAATAACTAAAATATATTTATATATCAATAAATTCGATGCATTGCTTTATTCATAATATAAAATATGTTTTGTTGTACAGCTACTGTACAATTATTACGCTTTTAATTTTAGAAAAATCCACAATCAACCAAATATCTTTTTTTTTTTTCTGTATATGTATACAAACAGCAAAACACAGTCACGACTTAAAATCTGCCATTAGTGTGCAAATATATTACACAAAAAACACTGGATCATTTTTGCTGGCACAGTGAAAACAATTAGTGTTTTTTTAAAAAATAATAATAACAATTAAGAAGCAAAAAATTTTAAAAGGTAAATAATTGCAAGCAAATTTAAACATTATAACACTTTATAAAGGAAACAAATTTGTAACCTTCTCAATCTTGAATGCTTTCATGAAAACCTTTGAGGAAAGTTGAGAAGCTTTCCACAATATTTTATTTATTTTTAAAGCAATTTCAAAAATTTGATTACCTTATATAGTATAAGTGAAAATGTATTTGAAATGCAAAATATATTTTTTAATGTTTCTTTATACTGAAATTAGTGTGGTACATGAGTAAACTACAAAAATTTTTTAAATTAATGTGAATTCTTCATACATTAACCTTAAGGCTGTTTTCGGTCAATGTTAAAGGATAGGGATGAAACGGCAAAGACATTTGTGGGCAGGAAAAAGCTCCAATGATAATAAACATTTTTATGGATATAAAGAAAATAATTGTTTAAAGGATAGTGTTTTTTGAATTTTGATTTTTTGGAAAATTACACAGTTTTCAGCATTTTTGCAAAATGAAATTTGACTTTTCTATGTTAAAGTATAGGAGGTGGAAACGCAAAAGACATTTTAAGAGAAAAAAACATTTTTTTAGAGTAGAATTAAATAGTATATAAGAAAGCAAGCTTCCCTCTTTGGACTAGTGTAGCCAGAATTAAGTTTTATGTTTTTCTTAATTAACTTTTTTAAAATTTTAAGTTCATTCTGAATTATTTTTGGCGTAGTTAGGACTATCTCAAACAGATGGCACCACCATCGTTTGAAAAGCGAATTTATTCTTGGCTACGAATACTTATTTTTGGCGATATCTTTCTGAAATATAGTCGCCAGCTGAAATTATGGTAACTTGCAAATTGTTACAAATAGTGGACAATGGAAAAGATTTATGATGTACAGAGATTTAACATCTCAAATCTGACGAACTTTCCGATTTAGGACAGTTTTAAATATTTTCTGCATGTGTGCTTTAAAAAAATCGTTTATAATTATACAGCTTAGATTTTTTTTTTTTTTTTTTTGTCTGTTATTGAAGGAATGTCTGTAAGAATATTTAAATTCTGCGAAATGACTTAACGAAGAATGAAAGTATACTTACTTTATACTTGATCGAAAGTTGTGAATTAACTCTAAAGAACACAAATTACTACTCCTTGCTCACAAATTAAAATTTTAATCTAATTATTGTAATGCAATTATTATTATTATTATATTATTATTTTCTTTTTAACTAACAAAAAAAATTTTCCCATCGATTTTATATTTGACGTAAAACTTTACCATAAACCATTGGAACAATTATTAACACAAAATATTGTTTTCTAATTTAATTAACAGAAACTTATTTTTCAATTAATTATGTTCAGATTCTAAGCCGCACCCCAAATTCTCAGCACATTTTTGTGAAAAAAAAATAGTGTAAAATATATTATCGATATATGATATATTTACGGAATGAAAAGTGGCTGCGATACCCTAGTGGTCAAGGTAACGTACTCGTGGCTGGCGTGTCATGAGTTCGAGCCTAGTACCGCTGAAGTTCTGTCGTGTAGGGGAGCGATGAACGTTAAATCTGAGAGCTAAAACGTCCTTTCATTGGTGTGGTAGTTAGGAGATGGGAGGTGCAAGCTCAGGTGTCGTCCTCGTCACTTGACTATGGTTCAAAGTTACGAGGTCCGTCACCAAAAGCCCTCGTGTAGCTGATCAATATGACATTTATATTCAATCACTAACTAAACGAAATAAAAAAAATAATAAAGGCGAATTAATAAAAAGTGAATAATTATTTTACTTTACCAGCATTAAAAACTTTTTCAGTCTTCGAATCTAAGCTGCACCAGAATTTTTGTAGCCTAAGTATCGGGAAAAAAGTGCGGCTTAGATTCGAATAAATTCGAAGAAAAATTCAGTGTAATGAATGTTCGCTACATGTCTAAAGACATGTGCCAGTACAGATATACGATAATTTAATGGAAAACCATCTTTCAAAATTAAAAGTACAAAATATCTATGATTTAGAGAGCAAAACTAGGGGGCAAGCATCTTCTGAACGATGGAGATATGAGAGATCGTTGAGACTCATCTTCTTTTTCAAAGAAATTGCTTGCAGGAAAAAATCTACTCCGTGTTTGAAGCTTGTGATGCGCATTGTGTATGGCCATTGTGTATGACTTATGCAATGCAGTAATGAAATATGGATTGGCAAACGAAGAGATCGCTCGGAAGCAGTATGAGAGGGAATATTCAACTGAAGTAAAAATATGTGGCTTATTTATGGACAAAGATAAACCCTTTTTGTGTGCTTCACCCGATGGATTGGTTGGTGATGATGGACTCATAGAAATTAAATGCCCTTATTCTGCGAGATTTGAATCAAATCTGCTGGAATTTTTAATTACAAAAAAAATAGTCTAGGTTTCAAATTTTCCAATGAAAGGGGAATCTATTTACCATTAAATCATAAATTTTACTTTCAAATACAAGGTCAGTTATTTATTACACAACGGAAATGGTGTGATCTGTATTTATGGTGCAAAAAGGATTCGTTAACTCTGCGTATAGAGACAAACGAAGAGTTTTGGAAAGAAATTATTCCAGAACTATAGAAAAGTTTTATTTTAAATGTGTTCTTCCTGAAATTCTTGATGGAAGAGCACCACGAAATATGCCTTTGAGGGAGCCGTTATATGTAGAGGAATCTAGTAGAAGCAAAAAACAGAAAATGATTGATATAGGTTAGGAAATGAAACCTATATATTATCGAATGATTATTTGATTAACGTCAAGCTTTGAAGCTTCACTGGGACTATCGCCGACCTCGTCATTTCGATCAAGTGACGAGGACGAAATCAGAGCTGGAACCGCAATCTCCCAAAATTTCCACCATTAGCAACATATAGTATCATCTACTTCAAACATCTGCTTTGAGGTTCAGCCTTCTACATAGCGGACGGCCGCGGTAGCCGAGTGGTATAGGTATCGGATCGTGGCTTGCCTGGTCACGAGTTCGAGCCCAGTGCCACTAAAGACCCGCCGAGTAAGGCAGCGATGCACGTTAAATCTGTCGAGAGCTGATACGACCTCCCGTTGATGTGGTGTGGGAGTTAGGAGAGGGGGGTGCCAGCTCAGGTGTCGTCCACGTCACTTGACCATGGTTCAAAATTACGTGGTCCGTCGTTAAAAGCCTTCGTGTAGCTGGACAGTGCGACGTTAATATTCAATCATTCAATCAATCAATTCTACATAGCGGATCTTCAGCAGGGACACCAGAATTCAAACCGACGATGCAACACCACGTCGATCACGAGTTCGTAACCATGAACTCTTGCCTACTGTGACCTCCTATATCTTCTCGAACAGGATACCGTAAAAACTGTCCGTGATATATATTTTTATAATTAAGTATATTTTTTACTTAGCCATTTATTTGGATTCCTACATAGAATGAAACTATTATTTTGTTACCAAATATGCCCAAAAATTAAACAATAATGCAATTTTCTTTGATTTAAATATAATGTTAACTTCCAAATTGAAAAATTGTTATTGACATATATTCATTAAATAAACATAAATTTCTTAGAAAAAAATAAAAGCAATGTTTATATATTATATGCTTGATTAATTGTGCTTGATAATTAATTGCCAGCCTATTTTCTCTCCCTTATAATGATATTTTAATCGTTCTCTAAAGTTACAAAAGTAATTTTAATTTCAAAATATCTCTTTCTTTCTTCCTTTTTTTTTTTTTTTTTTTTTTTTTTTGCTTAACATTAAATAATTTTGTAATGCTTATTTTCATTTACGTACCATTTCTTATAAAAAATATTTTTTAAATTTAAAAATTATTTTACAAACATACGTAAAATAATGGTCAAAACCATAATTAACCAGTTTTTAATGAAATAGCTGCATACTATCTTAGAAAAATATCAAAATTGATAACCTTTAACCTTTTAACATTTAAAACTACTTTTTAAAGAAAACTCTATTCAAAATTGCTTCCCTTAAACCTTTAATAATGTAATACAGGTGTAAGTGTATACCTAATTGGAAATTTCTGAAACATTTATTTTTTGTACATAAGAACTTTATTTTGTAATACTTTTAGAAACATTTATTATTCCATTATAAAAGAATATTAAATCGTTTTTCTTTATATGTAGTGCCTACTAGATTGTGAATATTCCATTGTTTACTGTACCGGGACCAACAAAACAAATTTATTCACGTTAATACATTGTTTTTGCACAACTAAATCATTTTGTAATGGAAAATGAACTTTTTTTTATTTGTGGATAAAAACAACTATAATCAAGGAGAGCGAACAACTTATTGACATTTTAAAAGACATTTGACGGTAAAATCTATATTAAAACAAGAACAGCTCCTAAAATTTAGATTGCAAAATACATAGGATTTTTTCCATAGTTAGAAACGAATAAAGCATTCATAACAAATTATCAGAATCCATGAGTCGAAAAAGTAAGAAAGCCATTTTAGATCTCTCTCATGGTCAAGAGTCAACACTATTTTACTCCCCCCCAAAAAAAAAACAAGTATTTCGTTTCACAGTCGTAAAGACTGTGGCCCTCTTCCTCCTGCAGAGAAAGGGGAGGATTCTATTGAAGGAAGTGCGCTACACACACACACAGAGAATTTTTTTTTTTTTGCCTTTTTCAAAATCAACCAAAAGCGGAGAGCAGAGTGCACGCGATCTTCTCTTTTCAAACAATTAAATCTCACCAGCAATGACATCCAATAATTCACAAAATAGCTGTAAATTTATGTTTCGAGATATCTCTCTTTCCGATTTTTTCGAAATTTCGCAATTGTCCATAATTCTGGAGATCTTCGTATAATAAGGACCATTATAAATTTATCATCTTCCATCCTCTCAAAAATTGACACATTTGTTGAGTAATTCAGAGTACCACTGAGAATTGTACCTCTCGTGAAATAGGTTGCCAACCCCAGTTCTATTGTATAAAAGTAAAATTGTATCATACTGTTTGTTCATTAAAACGTGAAATTTAATTTTTCATTGCTTTAAATCCACCTATTCTTCCTTTAAAAATCATTTGTTCAGGAAAAATTAAACAGTTTCGTTCTGTACATCATTTATCTAGAGAATTGATCGACAAACTGTGTTCCACGAGTCCCAATAAAAAAAATGGGAAAGAAAAATTACAAATATGTATGCAAAATGGATTTATGTTCTCATGAAATTCGTTTAGCCACAATTATCTAAAGATCATAGACTAAAATTAAAAATTTTATTTATACATAATTTGAAAATTTTTTAAAACTTTTATTGTAATATAATAAATGAATTTTAAAACTTTATTTTATGCAGTAGATTGTGAATATACTATTGTTTGCTATCCCGAGTTCCACGAAGTAATTTTATACTAGTTAGTACAATGTTTTGATACCTTTTACATTTGTGGGGGAAAAACACCTATAATGAAGAAGATAAAAAAAAAAAATTTATCGACATATGAACAGATTCGATGCTAAAATTTAAATTTAAGCTAGAAGACCTATATCTTAGGTTACCAATTCATGCTATATACGCAGAATTTCTCACACAGCTATGAACATTTTCATGCCATTCACAAAAATGTATTTAGAAAGTGAAAAATATTTTTAACGCGATTGGCAACAAAAACGAATTGAACACGGAATATGAAATGCTACTGCAGATAATTTCAAAAAGCTTATACGTCGATAGTTTGTGTAAAAAATTGTGAACACATATCTCAGTTACTAAGTATAATGCATGCGTAGGTGACATTTGGATCACAAATTTATATTATCAATGAGTAAATAACATTAAAATTACATCATAAAAGTTTTTAATAAAAAATAAAATATTTTTTTAAAATTGTCTTTACATATAATATCAAAAATATGTTTATCTATATACTTTAAATATTATTTTAAGATATATTCCCTTCAGCGAAGAAGGGGTTTCCTCGAAAACATGTTACAGTTCTAAGGGGTCCAAGAGTTGAAAAAGTTTGATGATTGACCAATGTCCAGACATGAGAAGTCTTTCATGGTCAAGATTCACTCTGCTGCTTTAACCCCCTCGCCCGAAAAAGAAAAAAAAAAAAAAGAGCTAACATTTATTTTATTAGTTTGACGACCATCACCTAGCCCCCGCGTGTTCCCTTTCGCTGAAGGGGAGAATTTCATTGAAAAGGTTACCCGAGAGAGAAATTTATTGCCCATCTTGGGAATCTTAACACAAATATTTGTGCCAAAAATTTCGCAATAGCCAACGCCATCTAGATGTCATGTAAGGTGTTAAACTAATGGCCCGCCATCACC
>BMAU01006421.1:0-33249 GCA_019973935.1 Trichonephila clavipes | reverse complement strand
TATTTCATGTTCAGCAAAAAAACAAGGAAGAAAAGAAAAGAAGATATTTTGAAAGTAAAAAGTTTACTTTTTGTAACTTTTTTAGAAGAATGATTAAAATATCATTATAAGGAGAGAAAAATAGGCTGGCAATTAATTATCAAGCACAATTAATCAAGCATATAATATATGAAACATTGCCTACACTATTTTTCAAAGAAGAACCTATGTTTCATTTAGTCAGTATATGTCAATAACAATTTTCAATTTGGAGAAGTTAACGATATATTTAAATCAAAGAAAATTGCATTGTTGTTTGAATTTTTGGGCATATTTGGTAACAAAATAACAGTTTCATTCTATGTGAGGAACTCCAAATGCCCATTCTATTCCTCCTCTCTTTCTGTTTTTAGTACATAGGAAGAGGAATCGGAAGCTTTTATTGCTTTTTGTGCACTGCTACCAAAGACTTCGGACCAACAAGTGTTTTCCGGTCCCCTCTGAAGTGAAATTCCCATGAGATATTATACATCGTGGGGTGGATGACCAGAGTACTTAGCTCTCCGAGCTATAACCTCTCGTCATTAGGATTTCGGTGTTATGACTCTTACATTTTAAATAATAGTACTTAAGGGTAAAAAAATTCTTAAAGACAGTAATAGAAATAAAAAATTTAAAATTAAAAAGAATGCATTAAGTGCTTGAAAAAATACCATATGTTGACCTCATGACATGACGAGATGCCTTTGAAAGGGCGCTAAACAGGTATTAATGGCTGACAAAACGGCAAAGTAATTTATCATATAGTGATTATACTGAGTAACAGATTGTTTTAAACAATAATTTATGGTAAATAGCTTTGTAATAATTAGATTGACTTAAGTTTCTAAGTGGATAGATTCAATATCTCCCCTCCCCCTCACCGAAAAAAAGGTATAAATTGCTCTTAACTGATTATATTTCCTGAGAAAATGAATACAAAAATAAGAAGTATGTAAAACTTTTTAACATTTTGAAAAATCGAGCAATTTGATCCACAGTTCACACGAGATAAAAAAAAAGCTTAAAACATTATTAATTACTAACAGTTATATTTTTCCTTCGTTTATAAAATAAATCATTCATTTTTAAAATCTTCCAAAATTAAAAATTATGAATATTTGGGTTTAAAAAATGAAAACACCGTTTAATTATTTAGAAAATTAAGAGTTTCCAATTTTTAAAAATTAGTGTTTTTAAAGTTTATTCAGCAGATATATCTTTTTCTGAATGCTTTACTTTCTAATTCAAAAATGAACTAGTAATAATAAAATCAATATTTTTAATTATAGTAATAAAATAAAAACTCCAATGAGCAATAAATATATGTTCATATCCATAATGCCCAACATATTTCTTTTTCCATAAAAAGAATTCATAATAAAATTTTACTACTTAAAAATTTTTATCATATATTTAACTAAAATGGATAAAATTTGAATTAACATTAATTCTAAATTTTATATGTGTAAAATGTAATGCGCAAAGAAAAATCCCAACTATTATGTTAAAATTTAGTCAAGAACTTGATCAAGTTATTGAAAATGTTCAATGACAGAAAATGCCAGACAGTATTTTTATTTAATAGAAAAAAGAGCCAAAGATTTAAAGAGATGAGAGACTTTTAAAATCGCGATATATTGCGCATATTTATTGAGAGATCTAAGCCGCACTTTTTCCCGATGCTTAGGCAACCACAATTCTGGTTGCAGCTTAGATTCGAAGAAGACTGAAAAAGTTTTTAATGCTGGTAAAATAAATTAATTATTCCGCGTTTATTAATTCACCTTTATTATTTTTTTTTTATTTCGTTTAGTTAGTGATTGGGCCACTAAAGCATCAGCAAGCTTGATCCAGCTACACGAGGGCTTTTAGTGACAGACCTCGTAACCTTTGAGCCATAGTCAAGTGGCCGGGGACGACACCTGAGCTTGCCTCCCATCTCCTAACTACCACACCAATGAGAGGATGTTCGAGCTCTCAGACACGACAGAATTTCAGCGGTACTAGGCTCTAACTCATGATCGCCAGCCACAGTACGTTACCTTGACCACTAGGGTATCGCAGCCACTTTTCATTCCGTAAATATAACTCTGTATATCGGATAAGTAATATATTTACACTATTTTTCCACGAAATATTGCTTGCAAGAGAATTTGGGGGTGCGGCTTGGAAATCTGAACATAATTAATTGAGAAAAAAAAATGTAAGTTTCTGTTGATTAAATTAGAAAACAGTATTTTGTGTTAATCAATTGTTCCAATGGTTTATGGTAAAGTTTTACGTCAAATATAAAATCGATGGGAAAAAAATTTTTGTTAATTAAAAAGAAAATAATAATATAATAATAATAATTGCATTACAATAATTAGATTAAAATTTTAATTTGTGAGTAAGGAGTAAGTAATTTGTGTTCTTATTGTGGTTAATTCACAACTTTCGATCAAGTATAAAGTAAGTATATGCTTTCATTCTTCGTTAAGTCATTTCGCAGAATTTAAATATTCTTACAGACATTCCTTCAATGACATAAAAAAAAAAAAAAAAATCCTAGCAGTATAATTATAAACGATTTTTTTTAAACACACATGCAGAAAATATTTAAAACTTTCCTAAATCGGAAAGTTAGGTCAGATTTGAGATGTTAAATGTCTGTACATCATAAACCTTTTCCATTGCCCACTATTTGTCACAATTTGCAGAGTTACCACCAATTTCGGCTGGCGACTATATTTCAGAAAGATATCGCCAAAAATAAGTATTCGTAGCCAAGAATAAATTCGCTTTTTCAAACGATGGTGGTGCCATCTGTTTGAGATAGTCTTAACTACGCCAAAAATAATTCGGGAGCGAACTTAAAATTTAAAAAAGTTAATTAAGAAAAACATAAAACTTAATTCTGGCTACACTAGTCCAAGAAGGAAGCTTGCTTTCTTATATACTATTTAATTCTACTCTAAAAAATATTTTTCTTTGTTAAAATGTCTTTTTGCGTTTCCACCTCCTATACTTTAACATAGAAAAGTCAAATTTCATTTTGCAAAAATGCTGAAAACTATGATCAAAATTCAAGAAACACTTTCCACATACTTTAAACAATTATTTTCTTTTTATATCCATAAATGTGTAGTGCCTTTGCGACATGGGGGCACTTCTAAACAGCCATTGAGCCGAAAGTCCTCTCGTGTGGTTGGTGGCAGGGGATGAGAGGTGGGAGGACCCTAACCCTTCCCCAGGGTGTTCTCCCTCGAAATTGGGGTGGAACAGAGCTAAATCGTACTATCGCCTGTATGGTGTTCCAGGCTATGGCCAACGACAGGTGCACATCTAGCCCTTTGCCATGAATTTGTGGGCCTCGATTTGACTACGCCAGACAGGTGGCATTAACAACAAAAACAACAAGTTATGGTTCCCTACTTCCAAGAGCAGTGCTAATGCTACTTTCAACCTGCGGCCTCTTCTGAGTGGCCTAGTCATGGTCCATTCCACTAAGAAATTCAATTATTTTAGAACAATTTACTAAAATTAAGCAGGAAATTCTGTCAATCAAGCAATCAAATCTATAATTTTTTTTTTCCATAGAAGAATTTAAACATAAGGCCCGGTTATGGATGAAAGAATCGAAACTACCCTATAACTCAAAAAATACATTAAAGCAAATATTTTTGTGTGTGTTTGGTAGAGAGGTTAATATAGCATTAAAGTATAAGCCAAAAAAAAAAGTTTTAATATTTTGATTAATTTTGCTTCGTCAAATATTGCTTTGGTCTTATTGTGTTTTCTTTTCCACTATCCTCATGGTACGACCCACATAAAATTCCTGTTATATGTATGTGGTCCAGTGGAAATTAAGATTGAGTGGGGATATTTATGGGGAGATAATTATTAATACTTTTTTAATAAAATTTAGATTAATCAAGGGAAATGGAAAAAATTGATTTCACCCAAAACTAAGATGAATGGCTTTCTTTTATAAATTACACAAATATTTTAATACATCTAAATTATTCATTTGCAAATGCAAGCGAGTCTTTAACATAATGGGAAGTACAATTTATTGAATCCAGTGCAGAAGAATCCATTTTCATTGGTATCAGTAGCATTTAAGAGAGAGAGTTTTAGTATTTTAAACATATATAAACTTTCCACACAATTTATATGAAATATACAAAAAAAAATTAATGTCATGTTTGTGTTATGTCATTATAAATATTACAATTGTTCATTGTTGTATAAATCTCTAATATCATTTGACTTTTGTTGCTAAACAGAATTATATAAAATATAACATATTAATACTAGATTTAAATATCACTTATGTACATTTGACTAAGCCTAATGTTATATAATATATGAGTATAATAATGTTAAATATTATATTTAATATATATTCACCATATAATGCACAACGCCTTTCTTATGAAGAAATCTGAAATGCTGGTATACATGCACTTATATTTTGAAGTAATTATTTGAAGTACTATCCCAGACTTTTGAAAATATAGTATACTTCTAGAACTATAACTCTTTTAGTTCAAAAGGCATGCCATTTTATTGAAAAACAGTATTTCAATATGTCGAATGAGTTCAATATGTGTGCGAGTAACTTTTTTTATGTTCATTTCTTTTATTTTTAAAGCTATCATTTTTATACTCGGCATATAACGTGTACCCATAAATTTCAATCTTATTTTTTGTGTTAAAAGTGTGTGTTATATGCTGAATTTTACGGTATGCATGAGTTCTCTATTTGACAGCTTAATGAAGCTACCTTTCAGTCTGTCAACTGTAACTGTCAATACTCTACTAAACAGTCCTAAAAACCGATTTAAATTTGTTTAACATTTCAGAGAAAAAGTGGATAATATTTATACCTGCTGCTTTTTGGGCAATTTCCTGTGCTTGCTTCAGCAGCATGGCCACCAGCTCTTCAACTGTAAATTCCATTCCTTCAGGATGCTTAAATAAAACAGACTTCCTATTTTCTGTGGGTTGAATATTGTAGAAGGGAAATCTCTTCTTGTATAGCTCAACCACAGGATTGTCTATTGTTTTCCCAATAATATCCATTAGATACATAAAAGTTTTCTCTGGAAAACGAACACCCTAAAATAATTAGGAAAATAAATTAAAAATCAAAATGTATTTGTTTAACATAATTTGAAGTATAACATGAACCAGTATTAGATAATCAAATATTGAATGTTATTAACAGAAAAATTTTAATGTATACAAATTTGCATTTTTATTAATGAACAGGTACAGCACCTAAAACTTTGAAAAATGTCATGCCAAGTAAAAATTTAAACAGGCGTTTTAATTTTTTGAATTGTAAATATTTTAACTTTGAAAGCAATTAAAATTCTTAAAACTTTATATGCTTTGTCACACAAGGAAAAATATCAAATAAAGATATGAATACAAACATGCAATATGTTTTCATTTTTGGAAAAAATTTATATTTTATTCTTTCTTCCACACACACACATCTTTGAATTATAAGACAATACTAGACGACTATTTTACTACACAATTAAGGAAATTATGTATGCTTGGAAAATGAAACACTGGCCAGTTTTAACTAAAAAAGAAATAAAAAGATGAATGCAAAGCTAGGAGTTTTTGTAATAATTTCAATATATTTGATAAGAAAAAATTTGAGATAACTTAGTGGTAGGACAATTTTTTTTACACAAACCAAATAGTTTGATATTTCAAAGATTGCAATTCATGACATTTTGCTCGTACATAAAAAGAAAAAATATATTATGAAACAAAACATTTCAAAATAATTTAAATAAAAATGCTTAAAAGCAATAAGCATTTCTAATGGTAATATTAGACTTTTTTTTGCAGATGATAAATGACAAAATTGCAACATTTAATTTTAAAATGGTTACAAAAAAATGATACTTGAAAAAATAATAGAAGTATACTAACAATTGTAAGAGCTGGATCACCAAATATTCTTTCACCATCTCGAAAAGAAACCACTACAGGAGTTTTTCGTTGGGATTCCCTGATGTAAAAATTTCAGATTAAAAAAGAAAAAAACACAGATATAATCAATTTTAAAAAAATTATAAAAGCAAAAACATTATTCATACCTATTTAGGGCTATTTCCATAGGCACTCCAGGCTTTTAAAAAGAAAAAAAGCACTTATAATGCAAAGATATCAAAAATCGTATCTTTAAATATATATATATATATATATAAAGTTAAAATCTAAATATTATTTAAAGTCTTAATTTTGAAAAAATATACATAAACATCTTAATCAACTTAAAGGTAGATTTATAAACACTTGTACAAAACAAAAAATTTTCAGACATAAAACACTTTAAAATCCTTTTTATTCTTTAAATCATTTATTTGATCAAAATTATACATGTGATTAATAACCTATAATTTGGTAACATTACTTTATACAATTTTTTATTGAAAAAAAAATCTTTACATAACTTTATTTCCTCATTATACTAAGTTTATTTTTATATTTCATTATTTTTTTCAAATAAACATTTTCATTTGATATGTTATACGTACATATCTACATAAATAAAAATGAATGTTTGTCTGCATGTCTCTTATGCACTCCTTAACCGTTCATCTGACTGCGATTAAACTTTGGGGAATGGTTGGACATATGCCCGTAAAGGTTTCTGAGTTATAGTAAAACTACGTTCCGATAGATGCCCAAGTGGCGTTGGGGGAAATTAAGGGGCATTTTAGATAACTATTTGCATTTTTAAACTATTAAATGTACAGTTTTGAAATTTAACAAGCAGATTTCTTTCATGGAGAAGAGATCTGCAACAAAATGGGTTTTGTAGAAAATCCACCCCAAGGCGCATTGCGGGGAATTAAGCGACGCTAAACATAAATATTCCTGTTTTTGAAATATTAGACCAACAGATTTGAAATTTGATAGGCCAATTCCTTTCATGGAACAGAGTTCCTCAAAGAACGGGTTTTGCAAAAATTTACCCCCAAGGGGTGATGCGAGGACTTAATTGGCGCTGAGGAAAATTTTTCCATTTTTGAACTATTACACCTACAGACTTGAAATTTGGTATGCATGTTTCTTTCATGGAGTACAAATCCATTTCAAAAGTGGTTATGCAAAAATCGACCACCAAGGAGCAACGAAAAGGCTTAAGGGGTGTTATAGATAATTATATTCCCGTTTTTAGACTATTAGACCTACAAACTTGAAATTTGGCAGGCATGTTCCTTTCATAGAGAAAAAAGTGACCCACTACCAAAAATGTTTTACAAAAATTTACCCCTTTTAGCCAAAATCAATCCCCAAAGGGTTTGCAAAGGGTTAAGTGCCATTATAGATAAATATTCATGTTTTTTTTTAACTATTAGACCTGCAGATTTGAAGTTTGGCTGGTATATTTCTTTCAAAGAGTACAGAATCGCTACAAAAAACCCTTTAATAAAAATTGAGCCCCAAGGTAGTTGCAAGGTGTATTATAGATAAAAAAAATTTAATTTTTTTTCAACTATTTAACCAAGACTTGAAATTTAGTTGGCATGTTTCTTTCATGGAGTAGAGATCCTCTAAGAGAGGGTTTTATGAAAATGGACATAGAAGAGGGGTTGCAAGGGCATTTTATATATATAAAAAAAATTCCCTTTTATGAACAATTAAACCTATAAACTTGAAATTTAGAAAGCATATAACTTTTGCTGAGCAGGGATCTGATAAGAAGAGGGTTTTCAAAAATCAATCAAGATGAGTATTACAGGGCATTATAGATTTTTTAAAAAAAATCCCTTTTTTCAACTATTAGACAAACAGATTTCAAATTTGGAAAATCTGATTTTTTTGTTGCAGATATGCAAAAAACCTCAATTTTTGTTTAATTTCCAATTCATTTAAATTTAACACATAGAAAGAAATTATTTTTCCTTCAATTTTTATTACATTTTTCAATTCACCTGCACAAAGAATGGGTAGTAAATTATACTAAGAAATTATTGTTTAAAGAAAATGTACTGATTTCTGAGTTAATAGTGAAACTATACAGGTTTATTCAAGTAATATAACTTAAATAATATGAGTATCTCAGAGAGTTTTAAATAATATGTTTAAATAATATATCAATCTTAAATAAATATGAAAAAAAGCTGGAACCATGCTGTATTTATGAATAATTTCTTTGTAATCTCCATTAAATATATCACAAAAAATCAAACAAAAGCACATTAAATATGAATACCAACATAGATTTTTAAGAAACAAATGTTTTGATAAACTTTATAATTAAAATGATTAAAATTGTATAAGGTTTTAGTTATAATTGCTTAAATTTTAAAATATATATCGTTTTAAAACACGATTATTTATTCATGGATTGACTAATGAATACGATTTCTTATTTTTAGAAAATGTACTCACAGATACAATAGCAACTTTCATCCACTCACTACCAATATCTAAAGACATAACAGCTAATCCTTGAGCTAAAAAAAAAAAAAAAGTTGTAGAAGAGAACTCTTTCCCAAACCCAGAAAATTTAAATAGTCATGAAATATGAAAAATGTAAGAAATATACAAATATTTAAAAAATGCATTAAGAATAAAAAAAAAACAAGAATAAAATGGTAAAAATACTTAAAGTGTGTAACTGCGTATAAATGAATTAAATGATTAATATAATAATTTAAAAAAGCAACCTACATTCTTGCATTAATTACTAAAACAACTTTAATTATTAGCAAAAAGTAGCAATATCCCTTTATACCTTCCTTGCATTAATTTTAACTAATGTTCCTCACTAACCATCACATGTTTGTTTCATACAGACAAAGAAAGCCCTTGTAATACTTCTATTTAAGAGATTGTATTCAAATTTGCAATCACAATCAAGGAGAAAGGATTTCACTTAACCTTATTCATATCATACAACACAGTGATATTAAATACACAAACTTAACAAGTCTTTATGCATATCTGCACTACAGATTATAGAAAAAAAATTTTTACAAATATAATGATGATCTAGCTTAGTGAAAAAGTAGATTATTATTTAAGCTTGACCAGACATTTAAGGTGACAGTGAAACATGATTTAATAAAATTCAAAATAAGGAGAGGACAATAAATATGCATGATTCAACATTTGAGAATCACTTAATCCCTTACATTTATATAATTCAAATTTGGAGTTTCTGAAAGTATATTAGAAAAGATAAAGGTACTAATTTGATATTGGTATGCTACCCATAACTTTGTTTTACATTTTAGCAGAGTTGGGTGATAATATTTTAAAACATGGTTATCTTGATTATCATTCAGCACTGCTTGCTATAATGTTCATGTATATGATCATTATTTTATTTTTAATGGTAACCTTATTAAATTCAAGTGATTAGTTTGAATTTAAATAAAAAATATAGTTTTCTATATTAAATACTATTGCTGCTGTATTCATGTTCGACTTACGTGATTTTTTTCTGTGGAATAATAGATATTTCTGAAATTATCGGTGCATATCAGGATCTTTCAAATACAAGGGTTTGGGGTTTAATTATGGACCAGTAGGTTAAGCAAATTTGCATTTCTTGTCAATTTTATTCCGATTTCTTTTTTCCAATCAGTTAAAATTCTATTTGGTTCAGTTAAAATCCCACCAAATAAGGCTAAGCACACATAAACAGAATTATCTAATTCATAAAATTCTTGAAAAAATACCTAATGTGTTAACTTAAGAAAAAATGCAGAAAACTATTGGTTTATCAACAACCATGTAAAGACTCTTTGAAACATTCATATTCAGTTTTTAAGTTATCAGCAAAATATTTTCATTTTGATTATTTTTACCATAAAAAATCATACCATATTCTAAATGTCCAGAAATTTCAACAGATGCTTTACTAGAAATTTCAGCATGCATGTGTCTTTATTTTTATATATAAATTTATGTATATTTTATGTTTAAATATATACTTGCTTTGATGAAAACATCTAGTTTAGCTGATAACTGAATTATATAATACCTGCAAACATGTTGAATTCGGCACTAGTAATAAGTATCTTCATTAATAAAAAAACTACAATTTTTTAGTCACCCTGAATAAAAAACATTTATAAATTAATATATTAATTGTACAGAGTAAAATTTTATCACATAATTTTCATGTACAAAACCTCATTTCAATAAAAATAATTTAAAGGAAAAAATATAATATACTCTTTAAAGTAGTTTACTTACTGCTATGAAAAATACTTAAAATTCCTATAGTGACAAACAGAAAAGACATAACTTGTTTCTGTAAGAAAAGAGAAAATTAATATCTAGTATTTATTCTTTGATATGCTTCTATTTCATTACACAGCATTAAAATGATTTAACAGTACTTGTGTATTATCGCAACTGTATTGGCAACATTATATGAAACTAAGTACATGGTTGCCAATTCAGCACGTATGATACATGCAAAATCAGGGTTGCCAACTTGGCGAGATCTTGAACATTGGCATTGTTACGATCATACATAAGTACTGTTTTAACTTGCACAGATATCATTAAACATATATGCATGATAAAAGACAAAAATTCTCATTCAAAATACAATTTCGGAACAATATGTAAGCCATTTTATATTTTTTTAAATCTTGAAATTTTGGAGATTTCAATTATTAAAAATCTTAAAACATTAATATTAAAACTGATTAAACATAAAAATAGACTGAATTATTAAATTATTATGTATGATTCATATACAAAACTACATATTAAATGTATGAATGTATCAAATTAGACTAAAATGGATTGTTAACATATAGTACATGTTCTATCTCCTTGTTTCAATGAAATTATTAGATATAATTATATTTTGTTTTACAAGTTTATTTCAGTTGCGTATGCTTTATATATTTTAATGCATTCATTATTGCAATAATTTTTTGCCCATTAAATGAAAACAAAATTACTTGCTTCTTTCACAGCTAGCTCCATTCTTATGTATATTAAAATGTGAATTATAAAGAAATTGTTATTTTTATTAGAAAAATGCAATACTTATTTTTTTTTTTAAATTTGAAAGCTCTAGATAAAATTATGATTACTTAAGCTGGCATTTAACAAAAGAATTGCTTCATGCTTATAAAAGCTTTTTTTTTAATTTCCTAATTTATATTTTTTCTCATCAGGAACAGTAAAGAACATCAAAATATTTTAATTATGTATTATAAAATATTAATATATAATTAAAAAATATATTAATTATTTAAAATTATGAAAATTGTGTTACAAGTCTTAAAATAAAAGTTTAAAATTATATTAGAAGATTGTAACAACAAAAAACTCAAATTTGAACAAAATCGTCAAAATAATAATAATAATAAAGTTAACATTTTTAGAAAGTAAATTATAGAAATCTAGTATTTTTCTATGAACAAAAATCAAGTAGCATAATCAAATAAAAGCCAGCACATACTTCAAACTCTAAAAAACAACTCACTAAAATGTAAACACAATTTTAAAGAGCGAGTATTTATTGTTGTTTACTTTTTTAAATAAAATGTCACTAGAATCAATTTAAATGTGAAGCAAATTAAATAAAAAACAAATATAATTTATTACTCATCCATATTATTTTTAAAATGTATTTTATATAGATATCTATTATTATAGATTCATTTATCAAATAGTACTATGTGTACCTTTATTTAAAAACTAGTAACTTATAGATCAAAATGTATTAAAATTTGTACTTATAATCAGCAGTCATTTTTTTTATTATTTTAATTACCCAATGAACAGTTTTAAAAATTGCATTTTTTGAGCCAAATAATCTATATAAATATTAAGTAAGAATAATTATTTAACATTTGATCCCAAAACATATAGTTGAAAAATTAAAATAGAAAATTAACATGGTATCTAAATGCACTAAATACAATCTTTGATCCCAATTTTGTAATCAATTTAAACATTTAATTTTACACAACAAAGATAAATACAAAAAGGAAAGGAATTCAAAACACTCTTAATTGCATCTATAAAAAGAGAAAAAATTTTCGAAAAACTTATGACCCAAAAATCTATAGTTTTAAAGAAATCTTTTATTTTTTAAAAAAAACAGACTGAATGCCAACTTTTAATTTATTCCAAAACTTGATGCATAGTAATACAAGGAATGTATAAATGATTCTAGAAATTTCCCATAATTATACTATTTAAACTAAATTCCAATCATTATTTTCTGTTTAAATATGATGAAATATTGCGAGCACACGAAACTTATATCACTTATTTTAAAGGTAATTTACATCTCTAACAGATGTAAATAATTCAACATTTGCTATACACGTGAGATAGGCATACGATATTACTCTTAATCAGTTAAAAACATTGAAAAATAAAACTCACCATGGTGAAATTCGTTTAAAAGGCAATCATACAGGACAAAGTGTACATAAAGTCAATACGTGTTTGTCAAACACAGTTTACAGGAGAAGTCAAAATAAGTGTCAGTGTGTACTGTATACGCTTTTCGCACGTTGCCGGTTAATGTGGCGACAGCGGATTGGGTAAGTTAGATTGGAGAGTGGAAGTAACCGTAACTGAAGAGATGCAGATACAAGTTATGAATGATTCTAGTTATACGTCATACACAAAACTATACAATGAGAAAAATGATGTGGCATCAGCGTGAGATTAACACGTCAATGTAACAAAAAAAGCCCCATAAATTCAATCCATAATCGATTTGATTAAAAGGGAAGATAATTAGAAAATGGTAAATTAGAGACAGGGGAGTATACCAATGAGTAATAAGATGATGAAAGAACGAAAATGTCATTTACTTTCATAGATTTTACAAACAATATCTTCTGATTACCGTAAAATCATCCGACGTATAACGCGCACTTTTAACACAAAAAATAAAATCGAAATTTACGGGTGCACGTTATACGCCGGGTATGAAAATAAGAGCTTCAAAAATAATGAAAAAAGATGAGCAGACAAAAAAAAAGTCTTCTACATAGATCAGAATGCTGTTTATTTAAAAGAAATGTCATATCTAACTAAGTTAAAAAGTTGTAGTTCTAGAAGGTTACTATTTTTTCAAAATCCGGGAATAATACCTCGAATAAATTACTTCCAAACATGACCGAATTGAACACATACATTTCAGGTTCCTTCGTAAAAAAAGAGGGTGCGCGTTATACGGCGAATATACCTTAAAATTAAAAAATACAGCTTGAAAGCATAGGTGCGCATTATACGCCGGATTTGACGGTATTTCTTAATACCTAAGGAGAGAGAACAAATCATATCTTTCAGGTAAACAATAAAAAATACAGTTAATATTTAAAACTTTATATATTTCAACCAAGATAAATTATATGAAAATATGTCACAAAAAGTATGTGAATTTGTCCTCTTAATTTGTATGGATCTTTTAGAAATGAAATGGGTTTCTTTTATGAAAATTTTTTCTTCAGATTCGTAACAGATATGTTTGGATTTCGCCATTCTTTATAGTTAAAATGAGAAAATGACTTTGTGTTGTCACTTTGCTTGCAAAGGTGCCCTAAACTGGTGAGAACGAGTTTCGTATTTATGATCAGAGCCGATCCTAGCAGGTGTGCAGCGCTTGCACCGCACGAGGGCGGCCAAAACAAAGGGCGGCCGCATATAGTTCTGTCGGAGGGAAGATTCGATCTGAGTACCTTCCGTTCCGAACGTACGAATGAAGCAAGTACGCTAACCATCACGCCAAAACGATCGTCCTCGCAGGATGTTGGTACAAGTTCATATAGATATCACATCGCCACATACCCCCCTGCCAGTGTTTCGGCGAATAGGCGAACGAACGATACCATATTTGTGGCGAGCATGTAAGCAGTTGCGTCATCGTGTGTGACGGCTTGAGAATTGCGTCATTTGTGTTAGACGGCTTTGAGAAGTAACGGCTTATTTGCGTCAATGTTTGACGGCTTGGTTGCTTTTGCGATGGATAGATGGCGCCACGACTGTGGCGCGCGAAGGGTGCGGATCATATCACGGCCAGGGTCACCACTGCCGCGTTGCGTGGTTAGACATTCTTCACTACAACACGGTTGAATTAAATAACAATAAACATTTATTAACATTAAAGATAAAATATTAAATGAGCAATTAAGAGGTAAGCTACCAAAAACTACAACACATGGTGAACCAGGCACGCTACAAGAATAACAGATCAATTCAGTTCAGTTTTGGAGTCGTTTTGTTGAGCTGTAAGGTCGCTGCAGTTCTATCAATCAAGCAAAATTTTGTGCAATTTCTTAAAATAAATCTTATGATAAGTTCAATAAGTATGCTGAATTTTAAATAGTTCTTGAAAAATCAAAATAAGTCTCGATTTCCCGATAGCATAACATAGTTTAAGAAAAACAGAATGTTAATGCTCAGTGTGTTGGCTCACACAAATTATCCATTAATGTCTACTTTTTACGTCAATCCTTCATTTGATAGCTAAGTTCATGACAGAGTTGGCTATACCGCAATATATATATATATATATATATATATATATATATATCAGCGACACTGGCAACGCACTGGGGATTGATATTTAACAAAAGCGTCTCAAAATTGACTTTTGCGAAAGCTGCTTTACGAAAATATTTGATATGGTTAATATTACCTAAGACATGAGAGTGTTTAAATTCAATATTCATTTGGGAAAAATAAAAGTTTTCACTTTAATAACAGCCTTACAATTTAGAAAAAACAAAATAGAGGAAAGAAGTGCTTACGGTTTTACAACGCTCATTAACAGCACCCATTTTTCTTTTTAGTAAAAATGCTATACTTCCAATAAAAGGTAGTTTCTTGTAATTATATTTAGTATAAAAATATTTGAGAAAAAATCTTGCAGCTCTCATTTTGATTAAAGAATTTTCATTACAAAGCCTGTTTGAAAAACACTTCAATATTTACATAGTATTGTTAATGGTAGCGAAGTTTACCGATGTTCTAAATCTAATTTTATATTCTAGATACTTCAGAACTATATTTTTAAAAAAATGTGCAGCGTTATGCATTTTTTTAAAGAATCCCAAAATGTAACAAGATGCTATGTAATTAAATAGGCGAATCAAAAAATTCCCAATATAGCACTAAAAACACTGATAAAACATATTAAAAGCTAATCATGATCTACAGTACAATATGTTTAACGCGAAGACGCTTATAGCGAAATATGGGATAACACGAAATAATACAACGGGTCCTGACAAACTGCTATGTATTTTCATGCATTTTTTTCCTCTTAGCACGAAAAGATTTCCCTTTGGGAATGATCAAAATACGGAAAATACGAGAAATTTCAGAAGGGTGTGAAACGAAAGAGATGGTTTCGCATTAGTTTTCTGTGTTATTGGATTGTCCTATTATATCAACAGAAGAATTCGTTGCAGTACATGATGATAATGTATGTGCATCCCCAATCATGGCAGGCAAAGATATTTAGGAGTGTGTTCAAAGTTCAAAAAGTATCACTGATACAGATTCCGACGATGAAATGCCTCTCCTGTTCTCAAGTCATCCGAAATGAGGAACATCATGGGAAAAAGTATGAGCATTTACTTATTCAATTCACCAATGGAATGTGCATCTAAAAAATGGACGACATCACACAATTACTGGATAATTTGATAGTAAAAAAGGCAATGCAAAAAAATTAACAGATTATTTTCCAAAAACTCAATAAATGTTTCGTTTTACAAAAAACTTGACAATTTTGTATTAAATTTCATTAAGTTCTTGTGAATGTTTTTTTTCATTGATTTTAATTAAATACATGCATATATGCATATCTATGTAAATAAGTGTACTTTAATAAGCCTAGTTTTGTTGAATATACGTTTTTTTTTTGTAATATCCTTTAATACGAAAAAATATTTCAGTACCCTCAGTTTCGTGCTAAACGATTTTCACTGTACATATATCTGCCCGCTTTTATGTATACCCCATCTCCCAAACTTTCAACATTTTCGACCCAATATTTAATTATTATTTTCATAGCCCCCTTCCCCCATCCAATAACAATGTATTGAATTCAATTATACTATACTTATACATTAAAGCTGCTGCAATGCGACTTAAACCTCTTAAGTGTCACTGGCGTTTATAAAGATCTCTCTCAGCAAAAGCGTGAACTGCCCCGAAAGTATAAATACATCTTTCCGAAGTATGATCTTTTCTGTGCACTGCTATCCATAAAATTATTCTAAAGGCTTTGGAATGCAATAAAAGAACCTTGACAGTGTTTGCGAAGGATTTATTTATTTTAGGTAATTTGCTTACTTTTATTCCTTTTCTTCCCACCCCCCAATACATCACACTCGCGCGCATGCGTGGAAAACGGCGGCATTAGGGAGCGAATCGCGTAACTTTTAATCGGCAGTTAAGGGACTAATTATAAACCGTACAAGTTATCAAGATAATAGTTTGTTTTTGTATATAATTTTACATATTACAAGCCCATGGGGTCACTGGTAATTGTTACACTTGTTCTTAACTTAGTATTGTTAAATTAATCCGTGTAATTGTGTATTTTATTTTTTTATTATGTCAGTATGTATTTAGTTTGTTTACTTTCAGTAAATTCATATTTTTTTAAATAATCTTTTTTTTTTCAGACTTTTCAATATACACGCGCCTCCCTCGTAGAGTTATTACGTCTCTCAAGAGGGGGGCGCGACCCACAGTTTGAGAAACGCTCCATTTATAGCCTTAATTTGCGCAATAGGTGTCATTTCAACCCTTGTATTATATTTAGTGTAACAAGAGTATGTGTGTGTATTTTTTTACACAAATGTGGAAGTCTACGTTCATTGAAGCTATCTACAGTCGCATTTCGTATTCTACGTTAATTTATTTTTGCATTTTATTTTTGCTGCCCCATACGTCGAGAGAAATATTAAAAACATAAATAAGTTGCTCAAAATGGCAGTGGAATGTTCATAACTGTGTGTGAAACTTCTATGTATTCTGCAAACTTCGCAACCTTAAATTTAGAAGCTGTTCCTGTTTAAATGTAAGTTTTAACGTCGAATCAGTTGATAGGTCGATAAGTTGTTCCCTCCCCTTTATTGGCAAGCCTTCTGATTTATGCACATTCTAGATTACTTTTCTTTGAGAAATATTATTTTACAGGTGTTAGGTGTGCAAAACATTGCACTAGCCAGTATAAAATAACTTTGTGGGACCCTGGATAATAAGCAATAGAATACTTATAATCTAGATAGTACAAATAAAGAAAAAAAAGTTTTAATATTTTTTATTATATTACAATAAAAACTGCAGGAAATTACTGAAAAAAGAGGCTGTCCGGCGCCGAATTTATGTTTTAAATTTCCTCGTGGGATCCTCTTTGAAAAATACGATTTTAGGTACTCTAGAGTTTATATAAACTCCATAGATAACATGAATCTATTTTAAATGCATAAATATTCCCTTTTTCTTTTTGAATTTTTATTTTAACTTGTGGAGAGTCCCTGGGTATGCTTGGCGGAACCCCAGGACTGCATCGAACGCAGTTTGAAGATTGATGTAGAGGTCTTATTGGTGTCCTGCACTGCCGGGGAGAAAATGAGGTATGGAAGGTCAACCACCAATATTTTGAGAAAAAGAGGAAACAAAAGCATTTTTGCACCTTTTTTTATAGAAGTAAATGATGCGGGAAGTTAAACACACTATAGATCTTATAAACAAACCTCTGAGATCTTGTCATTTTCAAAGCATTTGCCTAAACATTTGCATACATCAACGCATTTTTCCCACGATCACCTTACGTAAACAATACGAGTGCATTTACTTCTAATTAAAAAAAGAAAATCTGTGAAAAGGTTTGTCTCTTGTGGCTGCCTTTTTTTAAAAAAATAGTTCAGAAGTCAGGAATTTGTAGTCACAATAAACGTTTCTCTAACTTCACACCGTCGAACCATGACGATTTTGCGCAGAAAATAACTCCACGAAATCAGGGGTTACGAACCTTTTGGAGAAGAATGCCACTAGATGGCAAAAAAATAGTTTTGCTTGCCACTTCCAATTTAAAAATAATATAATAAATATAAAGTACAAACCTAAGTTATATTGTTAATAAACTTTATGCAGGTTCAATTAGTTAGGTTAGGTATAAAATAAAAATGAGTTAACTCGGAACATTTGATTCTAAATACTTATTAAGCAATCAGTACTTATTTAATACGCGACTTTTGAATTTGTGGGGGTTTTTTTTTACCATGTAATC
The DNA here is from genome assembly GCA_019973935.1 of Trichonephila clavipes. Lineage (NCBI taxonomy): Eukaryota > Metazoa > Arthropoda > Arachnida > Araneae > Nephilidae > Trichonephila > Trichonephila clavipes. The sequence continues at coordinate 14,963 of BMAU01006421.1, read as the reverse complement.
TTTACTACAGTATTAGTTCTCTCTCTTGAAGATGCTAATAAAATTAAATCTTTTTAAATGCACACATACATATCAGTTAATTTTTAGTAAGATTGATTTTATTATGTTCACAGCAGAAAACATTTGTTTATATAGAAACATGTTGATACAAACCTGCAGTCATATTTGTCAGCTGAATCGTGTAAATTTGAAACATTGTTTTGTACAAATTTTCAAAATTCGAAATAATGCGGATCATTTGCAGTTGAAATAAGTTCCTTATGTTTGCTTTTTAGTGTTGTATGGTGTTGTAGGTCAGTGGTATCAAACCCCCGGTCTGTGGACCGGTACCGGTCCGCGGATCAAATACTACTGGTCCGCACAAGAAACATTAAATTATTTCCATTTTATTTACAGTGGTGTATTTTTCTTGGGTTTGGGCTACTTTTTATGAAAATCACTTTATATTCATTTTTGGTGAAGCTATATTTTATTCTGAAGGCACGTTTAAGTACAATTAAAATAAAATTATTAAATATAAAATATATAAACAATCAACGTCCTCCCCTCAGCGGGCCGCAGTTAAAATTATCGAACGTTGACCGATCCGCGGCGATAAAAAGGTTAGGGAACACTGCTGTATGTCAATTTCGAATTGAGATTTCGGGTGAGTAACAACTAACGTCTTGCAGAGAAATTGAAAACGGGTCTGTGAAAAGATTAGCATTTATCATCTTGAAAACCATCAAACACAGAACTGAATGAGTCATACGCGGCCAGTTTTATTGGTGAAATTTCAGTTCTTTTTTTATAAGGTACAAGAGGTATGTAATTACTTTTCTGCGTCCCCATATCGATTGCATTTACCAAAAAAACACGTGAAAAGTCTAATTTTAAAACCGTTAAGAGAAACAAGGATTGAAGTTCGCATCAATGCTATTAGACCTCTTAAACAAGACCTAAAAATACCGGGTGGGCAAAAAGTCCGTAAAAATTTTAAAAATTCATAAAATCCGGAGAAATGAACGAAAAAAGAACTGTATGCAGGATCAGCATTAGTATGTCACGGGATTTTTTTTAAGCTAGAAAAAAAAATTCGAAAATCATCCGGTAGGTTGCGCTGATGTACGCAAATCAAAGAAAAAATGCATACATAATGAACAGAAAACTTTCACAACTTTATTACACCACATGACCACCACCACAGGGGAGAAGACATTCCAGGCGAGTGACAAATCCAGCAACGGTAGAGTGCAACACGTCCGGATGTATGGAGGATACTTCTCTGCGGATCGCATCTTTCAGTTCCGACAGACTTGATGGACCGGATAGATACACGCGAGATTTCAAATATCCCCACAATCAGAAGTCTTCCGGTGCTAAATCTGGAGACCGAGGAGACCATGGGTACCTGCAGCGCCTGCTAACGATTCTATCTTCCCCGAACGTCTGTATCAGGAATGCCTTAACCGGGTTAGCAGTGTGACTAGTTGCTCCATCCTGCATGAACGTGACATTCGCAATCTGACCTCGTTGAATTAAACATGGCACGACAGTCTCCCGCAGAAGCGTTAGATAACGCTGAGCATTTACCATTTCCGTTATCCATCCATTTACTGGGCACTGCGTTTCAAAGAAGGTCCTATGATAAATGAACCCGTGAAACCACACCATGCTGTCACTTTTGGAGAATGAAATGGCTTCTGTGTGTACTCACGTGGATTAGAGGTCTCCCAAATGGGACAGTTATGGTTGTTAACGTCACCATGAAGCGAGAAATGAGCTTCATCTGTCCACAAGATGTTAAAAACCCAGGTGGGATCCTGTTCCATTTTAGAGAAGGCCCACTTCGTAAATGCTTCCCTCTTTGCGGTATCTGCTAGCAAAAGTTCATGGCACGATTGCAATTTGTATGGGTACAGCTGGAGGATTCGACGAAGAATATTGCGGAAAGATGATGGTGCTAAGCCCAATCGTCTGGCAGCTTCACGAGCACTGCTGGTCCCTGAAGCTGCTTCGGACGCAATTGTTTCCATTTCGACAGCAATGCAGGGTGCACGTTCTTCTGTCAAGCATGGTCGTCCGGCTCGTGCTCGATTTTCCAACTTTTCAGTTTCCTCAAAACGTTTAACAAACTTTAAAAGACCTGCAGGTGTTAAAGGGCCTTTTCCACTCTTCACATTTTTTCTGAACTCGGAATTTACGCAAGGCAATGGTCGCTGATTCCTCGTTCATGTAAAATAACTTCACCAACAAAGCTTTATCCGGCGCACTGAGCATCCTTGTTCACATTCACTGTATGTAATGGGGAAATGAATGTGGATTCATTGAGAGCAAAGGTTTTTATAGCCTTCTAATTTGCATATTTACACCACAGACGCTTGTAACAGCGCCACCTACCGGATAATTTTTGAACTATTTTTTTCTAGCTTACGAAAAATCCCGTGACATACTAATGCTGATTCTGCAAACAGTTTTTTTTCTTTCATTTCTCCGGATTTTATGAATTTTTAAAGTCTTTACGGACTTTTTGCCCACCCGGTATTATTACCGCATTAAATGCCTTAATTGAAGATACCATTAGACACAGGGGGAAAAAATGTAGCATTTAAATTTTTGTATTCAATTTTAATTTGGCATGATTTATTATCATGAATTCAAGTATTGAAAAAAATGATTCGAAATTCTAAATTAAACATCGTAGAATGCATTGAAGGCTTATGTAATCGTAAAAATATTTAGTTTCCCAAAGATCGAATGATAACTTTAAGATATCTGTGTGTCGATTCAGTAACAACACTTGTTACAGATTTAGGTATTGATCCCGAATTTCCTATCTCGAAGCTCAGGAAAAAGGTCTATATATTTGTTTATGTGGGGAGTGATAAACCAGCTTCAAATTCCTTCCAGCAATTCGCGATCTCTTCAGCAAATGGATGATTTACCTTATTATCTGAGTGCTAGTCGATGTTCTGCTTTCTGTATGAGTTTCACAACATTTCGGATGATGATCTCATGAAAACTTGAAATGAATTTGAATACTAAGTTACAGCTACAGGAGGAAGGAAGTATTATGAACAGTGGTACACACAAGAGGGGGTCCTGGGGGTCCGGACCCCCCCAAAGCCCTTGATTATTTTCCGATTGATTATAATTCTTATATAGTACGTAAAATTTAATTAATTACTTGTTATTAATGAATGCTAATTATTTATTCAAAAATTAGTTTTTTACTGTGTTTTGTTCCCAAAAATCAACAAAATCCAAAAGAGCATGATACAAGAATGGTGAACTTTCGACCCCGGACCCCCCTCCTCCTTGAAAAATTCCTACTGATTGTGAAAGATATAGACGGCATACAACCTTTTAAGAAAATGACTTCATTCGAAGATATTTTTCCAGGTAAAAACAGCCAATTGAGGTATTAGAAATTATAGTCAAGAATGATCTCCAAATTTTGCTCAAGCAATAATTTTTTTTAACCTTACCTGTTTCTTTAGCTTCAGGGGAAAGAAGTTTCAGTAAATGAAAAATTATTAAAAGTTACTCAAGAAATAATATGACACAAGAAAGGCTTTCAGATTTAACCATCATCTCTATTGAATCCAAAATCTCAAAAAAAAAAAAAAATGTATTTCAATGAAATTATTTACAAACTTGGTTCTCAGAAAGCCTGAAAAGTTATTTTATAGTTAATTATTAGGTAGTCTTTTTTTTTGTAGAAGGACTGATTTATATACTTTTCGCTTCAAGAGGTTTATGCTTTAGTACTTTTTTATTGGATGGTATTTTCTGAATAAGTACAGTTATTTTGTATTTCTAATTATAAAATATCTTTTTTAATTTTAAAGGTAGTAGTTTTTTTTCGTTTATTGTTTAATTAAGTATTTTGTCGCTATTGTGACATATTAGCTATTAAAAAATTTGTTCTGTATTGTATTTACATTTTATTAATGTTTTATTTTTTACTTTAATACAGGTAGATGAATTTATAGCGTCAACGTTAAGTATTAGTCAAAATGTGAAAAATCTTCTAGAGGAGCGGCACATTAGGACTTTGCACGCGGGTGGCCGACACCCTAGGATCGGCCCTGGTCATGTTATGGGAATCTACATGAAAATTGTGAACTCAATTCGAGGAAGAAGTCTTCAGAGAAGAATGTTTCGAGTCCAACTATAAGAAAATGAATCTGATTACGGGGAATTGTTATATCATGCTGATGTCCGTTGGCTAAGTCGGAGTATATTTTTACAAAGATTCAGGGACCTACTACAAGAGGTAAAAGAATTTTTGGAATCAAATGATGAAACATACATCGAACTAAGTGATAAAATTTGGTTGATGGATTTAGCTTTTGTTGTTGATATAACAAGCCATCTTAATGAGTTAAACTTACAATTGCAAGGAAAAAGTCAAACAATAGTAGAACTGATAGGATATGTTAATACTTTCAAAAACAAGTTAAATCTGTTTTCTTCCCAGTTAATGAAGAATGAACTAAAAAACGGGGGTACATTAAATGAAGAAAAATATTATAATGAAATACTAAAACTTCACTCAGAATTTTTGAGAGACGTTTTTAAGAATTCACTAGACTAGAACCAATTGTTACCTTCATGTGTTACCCATTTGGCAATATTTATGTGGAAGACATAACCAAAAATATAAATGATATATTCTCTTTATCTATTGAGGAAAACGAAGTTCTTCTCTTTCAAAATGACATAATTTTAAAAGCACGTAGCTCAGAACCTAAGAATAACTTTTGGAATCTAATGGACGAGGCAAAGTATCCTAATTTAAAAAAAAGTTGTATTCCATTTAACATCGTTCTTTGGCTCTACTTGCCTGTGTGAATCAGTATTTTCAACGATAAATATAATTAAGAATACATTTCGGTCCCGTCTCACAGACGACCACTTAGAATCCAGTGCAAGCAGTCAGTAACTATATACCACGATATTCACGTTTGGCAGACAGTATGCGGACTAAGTCCTCTACATACTATAATTGTTAGAACTATCTTAGGTAAAAATGACTTTTTTTATGTATTTTGAATAGTTTGGTAGTTAGTTCATCATTTAATTATATTATATTTGTGGCTATTGTGAAAATGTCTGTATCTTGCATTTTGCTTTAAACGTGGCTTAAAAAGAGTTAAGTTTTCTTTATTGTAATTATATGTAGGTAAGTACATATTCTCCGTATTTATGACTAGCTGAAGAAACGAGCTCTTGGAAACCAGTTAATTTTTTTTCTCAAATATTATTCTTGATATAATAGCTGAATTGTAAGGAGACTATTTTTTTAAGTGTCAGTTCTAAAAAGAATTTTGTAAAACGTTTCTCATTGTGTGTGTTATATTTGTTTGAGAAGACTCAAATATAAATCTCGTCCAAATAATCCTTTAAAATGCCCTCTGTGCTTTTCCAAATATTTTAATACTTTTACGTGAAAAAAAAGCTTAACAAAAATAGTTTATTTACGACTTCTCTAAATGAAGATGAAAACACATAAGTGGGGGAGGGAGGGAACTCTAACGATGCCAGCAAATTCGAAGCCCTAACAAATGATCAGAAAATATTTTTTGCTGCCCCGATAAAGAGTGAATAGTGACTTCCTTTCTTCAATTTCAATAATAATGAATTTTTAATCTCCCTAGAATTGTATTTGATTCTAGGTCTGAGTTGTTTTGTCACTGTGAGAGTAGTATTTTAAGTTTAAAAAGAAAACGTAAAAAAACCCTCTTATTGCAGGGTTGTATTTCTGCAAATCAAACAAAATGCCTTTTGATTCAGTTATTGGATCAAAGATATTTAATAAGAGAGTTTATGAAGTGAAAACTTTTATTTTAACTGCCGTAATATTTCCAAAGGAGACACAATCTTCAAAATATTACCAATCTGTTAATAGCAATTACCGTATTTTTTAAATTGAAGCTACACCTCAAACTCTCCACATGTTTTTGTTAAAATACAAAAAGTAGTGTTAAATATAATTTATCAAACTCCGATATTTACAAAATTAGAAAAAAAATAAATGAGGACTAATAAGAAATGTATAATTAATTTATTAAATGTATATTTGATTTATTATTAATTTATTTTTTAAAATTATTAATAATTTTTAAATAATTGCTTGAATCTATTTGCTCTAACCGTCAGTATCATGCTCAATTTCCCCCATCCAATGAATTTTTCCGTCTTCGATTCGAAGCCGCACTGATTTTCGTAGCATCACAAATATCACCTTGTAGGTGCGGCTATAGTTCCAATTGCCATATAACATGGTAGTTTGAATTTTTCATTTTTTCTTTTAAAAACTCTCATAGCTATGTTTTCTACTATTTTGCTATAATATTAATATTGATGAGAACATGCGATTGCTGAAGCAAGGAGAGCAATAAAAATCCCTTTTTTTCAAAGGGGAAGGAAAAATAGTAATAGCTTTTTCTGGGACCAAATGCTCGCTGCGTGCATAAAGGAAGCAAGGCACAAACACCGCCGAAGTGTTTTGATATTCATGTGATTTACTTTAGCTCTTAAGTTTAATTTTATTTTGTGCCAGAGCAAAATCTTTTTAATAATAAAATAATGTAGACTCTTCCTTTAGTTCATGACTCCCTAAGTGTAATCGGGTGGACCGCCACACTTTGAAAATATTATAAAGTAAACACATAGCCCGGAAAAGTGCCCACCCCCTGCTCGAGTCTGTTCAAATCTCATGAGATGCCCAACTCGCGCGTCCCAAATGATCCCTATAGGTGTAGCTCGACTGGAGCACAAATATGCCAGGGATCCCGGGCAGGGCAACGAATGGTAGTAACCGAGTGGGAGACCGTCTTGTGACGACAACCTTGCTGTCTAGGGCAGGTCATTGTCTTGTAGAAAATGGCTCATGGGAGCTATTGCATGAGTGGCAACCCATGTGGTTTGCAGGATGTCAGCGGACATGACGTGCTCGGCTGTCATGGTGCACCGGATTAGTCACTAGGGGTGACCGTGTAATGTGGTGAGACAGCCAATGTACTACCCCATACCATCACACCATGCTGTGCGAGTGACGTGTCGCTTAAAGCAAAGGCAGGATTGAGGCGTTCCCCACGGGCCCCTCACACGAACACGATTGTCATCACCGCTGAGATTGAATCTGGATTCGCGTCGCTAATCACGACCTGGCTCCATTCCTGCTACAGTCCAGTTTCCTCGTGCACGGCACCACTCGAAACGGAGGCATCGTTGGGCGGGCGTCAATGGCATCACACGTAATGGGCTACCACGATCCCAAATGTCCTTCGCAGCCAGGCGCTCGTATGGTTTGGAGAAACACAGGGGCCCTAATGACGGTTCTACCTGTGCCTGGATGGCGGCCGATGAAGCAGCTGGTCTGTACGCGTGCATTTCGTACAATGTGGCGGTCTTCTCGAGGAATGGTCTGTCGAAGGCGTTGCTGAGACCTGGTCTTCGGGTAAATGACATCTCTCGGATTCACTGGTCCCAACACCTTACAACACACCAGAGCAGACCAATTGATGAGCTACTAGCCTAGCTGACCACCCAGCTTCCATCATGCCGATGATCTCTCCTCCCCTCTCAAACTGCGGCAGTTGCTCATATTGTCTCTCGAAAACGGAAGTAATAGCCTGTCTACCTCAGCTCTTTCCTTGTAAACGATTCAGCACACTCACACAAGCTTTGGTTACCTGTTTATACTCCACGGAGAAAGACGTTAAACGCTTTCACCGGGCTATATGAAACGCACAATCACGCTACATTTCTAATCATTTGGATATCTCCCGGATATGTACCTTCATGCCAAGTTCCGTTACAATCCCGCAACTATTTCTTGGTGCGTTAATTTTTGTCCATGAGTATAAATACACTTAATTTTAAATAGCTACAGCATAGTTTAATAAAGAAAAAAAATTAAACAATATTAGTGCTCAGTGTATAAGCTCATTGTCGATTAATGTCTACTCTTACACACGTCCTTTACTTGGTAGCAAAATTCGTGGGCAAAGCCGACACTACCGCAATAGAAAAGGTTTTCGTTATCAGCGGCACTGAGTAGACCGGTATGTTACAAAGGCATCTCGAAAAATGATTTTCGTGAAAGTTGCTTTACGAAAATATCTAATAGGGTTAATATAATATCTAAGACGAGTGAGGGTGGTTCGGACTTTCCCAGGGCGCGATCTACTTCAGGTGCTCAGTCTGTTGTGGTGCCACCCAATGTCGGTGGCGCACGCAGAGGAAGGGTCCACGGGCTGGCCCTCACAGCCCACGACCGGATTCTTTTAACGTTCCATGCGTCTATGTTATCACCGGCAAATTATAGAAATGCCGGCATTCTATAGAATGCCGGATGTTCATAGGCAAAAGTATGAAGCACAGAGAACTGCGCCACACTTTGCCGCACGAAGCAATGTGTAGAATGTTTGGGCATTCTATAGGATGACATAAAACTGTTTAGGCAAAGTATGAAATAAGGTCATAATAAGATTGTGAATAGCAATAACGTACATTTTTAAAAAAGCAAACGTTATTCTGACAGAAGTGGTGAGAGGGCCATTAAGGGGTCATATACCTTTTAAAATTTCCTGAAAATCGATTTTTTATTATTATTTTATTTTATAGAGTAAACCTTTCTGAGTGTTCTAAAAGAAACCGCATGCAGATATTCCCAATAGAACGGACGTTATTAAGAAAATAAAAGAGTAGAAAAGGCGATTTACATATTGTTTACATTTTGGCTCCAGGGTGACAGCTGTCATGTCGCTGTGATGAGCTGCGTTTCTCTGTTTCTAATATTTTCATTCTAATTATTATCAAATGCTTGAATCTAAGCCTCAAATATTATTATTATTGTTGTTCTGAATATTAACTACAACTTCTACTAACTTTATAAACTTCTACTTCTACTTTGTTTTGATAAAGTGAATCTTGAATTTATACTCGCCTGTTTTTGATTTTCATACCGTATCTTATTCTAAGATAAGTTTTAGGAAAAGTATTATTTTTTATAAAACTTTGAAGGATGAACTGACTGAATCTGCTAAAAGAGACCATCTGGCAACCGTCCTAAGAAAAGGAAGTTTACTGGTAATATGCATACGAGATGCAAAGCTGTAATAGTGGTGGATGAATCACTTAACAAGCAGTGCATCTGGAAAAAAGATTCGGCTGCAAGATGTTGATCTCATCTTTTATTGAACATGATGACTGTTTTGATGGCTATATCACCACCACATTTTTTGCAAGAAGCAAAGTTTTGAATGTTTGTAAACAGTGATAGTTTTATCAAACTATCAGGAAAATGTGTTAGAGGTTTGTCTAGTGTTTTTTCGATTGAATGCAAGAACTGTAAAGACTTTGTGTTCGTTTAGAAATTCAAAATGCTGGGTAAAAGAAAAAATATTCAGAAATAAACAGACGTTTTGTATACGCAATGAGGACAATTGGACGAAGTCATGCAGCAATGACAACTTTATGTGGTGTCGTGGACTTTCCTCCCTCCAGTTGCTGAAAAATCCTATAGACTTAACATTATAAAGCAAACTACAATTGTGTGTAGTAAAGGAAGTGCAGAAGCTTCAATGCAAGGTGCAGCTTCGGGAAGAGGTAACTTGTGACAAATTCTTCCGATGCAATGGTGAGTGGAGATGGAACATTGGAAAGCGCCGTGGCTATTTGCTTCTCGTGTTGGTGTGTGTGTGTATTGCTGTTATAGGAGACAAAACAGGAGGAAAGTGTATTGATGCGGAAGTGTGATGTCTTCTTTCTGTAAAGGGATGTGTGATTCTTGGAAACGCGAAGAAAGGGGTCACCTGCTTACAAAAAGTGGAAAATTCTTCACGTTAAAGAATGTTTGAAAGAACCACAATGGTTCCAGCTGGCATGATGGAGAACTGTGGGAATGGTTCGTATATTTCAGCGTTCATTAAGTGCATCGTTCTGTGAGATATACATCTTCCCTCCCGGGGATAGCGATTCAAAACATTCTCATCTATTACTGCATCCCAGTCCGTATGGAGAAGATATCACAGTTTCAAAGATTGAATGTGTTGACAGTGTTCCAAAAAGAATGGGAACTAGCGTTTACGAAAATTAAACACAAATGAGCTCAAACTCAGTGATGGGAAGTCGATTGGGGGAAAGGTAATGTTGACCGACAGAATGATCGCGACTTAATTACAACGTACTATGGAAATGCAATCCAATCAAAATACAACATGCCTGTCAGATATGCGAAAAGCTGTTTTGGGCTGTATATTTCCATATACATTCAAGCGACGAAGAACCATTGCACGAGTTTTTGTCCCGTAGGTCCTAATTCTTGGTGTAAATATCAAAATCAAGTAGTAGAGGGGGCAGTGTGGAAACTTTTAGACACAGTAACAAATTGCCAGTGGCAGTAATGGATGCCATAAAACCTGTGTTTAATGATCCTATCACAACCTAAACTCCGACAAAAATGTCTAGGGGTAAAACCCAAAATAATAATGAATCCATTAACTCATTAATATGGAATTATGCCCGAAAATTTTAGGTTGTGGTAGAAAGATTGTTGATTATCTACAAATGAGGCGATTGTCATTTTTAATGATGGCAATCAGGCAGACTGTAAAATTATGCAATCGCTTGGTCTGACTGTTGGTCAATTCTGCACTAAATTTGTTACACTTGCCAGATATAAAAATAATTCAGACTGCAGAGTACATTTTAATTCCGCACAAAGAAGTACGACAGGCTAAAAGAATGCAATTTAAAACTACTTGTAAGAAATTAACTGAAAAGAGGAAAATCATATGCATGTGGCGAATTTTAGCATTTTAGAATCATAGCAATACACTCGCAATTCATATCACAAATTGTTTAATATTTATAATAAGTAGTTGTTAATTAAAAGGTATTGATTGTTCTTTAAGTAATATTTATAAATTTTTAACTTTATTTTGGAGAAATGAATCACTTTGTTGCATTTATTGGATTATTTTGTAGCTTTTGATATCGTTTCGTGCCTTGTAGCCTGCATTGGTCTAATATATGTTTAGTTATCAATAATTGAGTGAAGTTGGGGTTGACCCACAGAAAAACTTCACATTAGTTTTTAATTTAAATTTAGTTGTTGTTTGATACAACCAGAATAACATATATATATAAAACTGGTAAATTTTACGTTTGATGTCAATTTTCTCAAGAACAATTTTACTCATTACGCGCATGAATGTTTGCAAAGCCGTGCCATGGAAAGCGATAAGGCATTTTCACTGGAGATTCTGATAGCATAGCTGCGCCCAAATATAACGAACCAGTTTGAATTTTTTAATGAAAAAATTTAAACCTACAAATATAAAGTAGCAAGAATTTTTTAAAATATTTTATAGTTAAATTTTAAATTGTTATAGTTTACTAATTTTTAATCGGTGTTTCATGCTTCGTCATTTTAAAGATAACAATCACTGAGCAAAATTTCATCAAAAATATTGGTAACTTTTTATAAAGCTGCGCGTAATGCATATCACTTGTCTTTTGTAATTATCTAATTAAAAATTTATCCTAATTACACTGTGCTTGTTGGTTATGTTTTAAGTAAAGTAATGCCTATTTGTTTATTCTCCAAAATTTACATTCCAGGAAGCAATAACAACAAATTATAGAGCTTCAAAGAGCTCACTATTTTTAACCATTTTCAACTTTTTAAAAAGGTATGTGACCCCTTAAAGGTATTCAAAGGCGTACGTAAAGGGAAAAGAAAGTTGGACTCAGAGCAAGATTCGTAATGTCTTTCAGCATTAACGAAAACGGAGTTCTCTAATATAAAAAATAAGAATTTAAAATTAATCTTACTTATTGCAACATTGTAGGCTTGAATGGCATTTAAATTACGTACCATTGCATCACTCACGCCAAAGACCATTTTTTATTTTGCCGCCTTTCGTATTTGCTATACATGTACCTGTTGTGCGCATGCGATGCCAACGTCATGCGCAACAAATGCCTGAAACATTCTTCCTTTGCCGCGCTGAACTGTGGGCATGAGAACTTTCTGTAGAAAGAGCTAGACGAGAAAGAATACTAAACACTCTCAGACGCAGTGGCGCACACAAGGGGAAGCCCTTGGATTTGCTTCCCGATTTCGATTATATTTCTAAGTATATAGTACGTAAAATTTAAGTATTGTACGGTTAATGATTAATTTATTAATTAATGCCACTATTTATTCAATAATTAGTTTTTACTGTGTTTTGTTCCGAAAATCGACAAAAATCAAAAAGGAGCATGATACAAGAAGTGGTGAACTTCGGACCCCGGATCCCCCCTTGAAAACTCCTATGTAAGCGCCACTGCTCAGACTCTAATACTGCAGCTCACAATAAAAAAAAAGATTTGGGTAAATTTGCTGGCGCTTGTAAATAGCATATATATATTGCGTGGTTGAATAAAGTGGTAAAAAAAAAAGAAACAAGCATAGCCGGTCCGTCAATGAAACAAAAACAAACTTACAAAAATAAACATCTCTGGTTCCGCTCGTGCCAGGAGCGATCAATGGACTATGGATATGCAAAACAGATTAAAAGTACCTTGAAAGCAGAAGTGGAACGTTGGTGAAGAAGTGCTAACGCCGCGAAGAAGCCGATGCCCGGTTGAAATAAAAGTAAAACTTAAGCTGTACCTTGACTAGCACTGCAAAAAAATGTGAAAGGAGCCCGCAACAACTATTAGCGCCATTCCGGGTGATGAAAGCCCAGCAGTACTTAGCTGCCATCGACGAAGATCTCCATCTTCTCGAAGTCCGCCTGAGTCATTAGAGGTAGCAAGAGTTGAAAAACTGCTCTTAATTCCTCTAAGAAATCAAGTTCTGGGTTAACTGAAAAACAAATGATAATTCTGAAACAAAACTAAAATGCCTCCTATAAGCTGGTTTACCCGTAGCCACTCAGAAAAGCATTAGGCTTAAAGTCCAATTTGGGACGATCTGATCACTGCGCATACTATCATCGAGTGTATCTCAGAAGCTTATGTAAAGGCCAAATGTCCTCACAGCCTTGTTTAACTCACTGAAGTTAATTATTTATGCAGTAATTTTGGCGATAATTTTGATTCCTTATATGAATTTTTAGAAAATAAATACGAAAATGAACGATTAATAATCAATATTCATATTCAAAATACTTTTGAAGCTGGAGCAAAAGCACTAAAATGAGAAAATTCCTCAAGGAAATTAGAAATATGATTGCGTTCAAAAAAATTACGTTACGTAAAAGTAACTCTTAAATATGAGCAAAATAAATTATCCGATGTTTACTATTAATATTCTCAGTTGAGAAACTTGATAGAGGATTGAGAAGAAATTTTGAATTATTACATAACCAAAACCGTTTCTACATTTCAAGAATTTATTGAATTCTTAGAACAAGGGAATCCGCTTTACCTGTCTGTGTCTTTGGATAGAAATCTTAAAGTGAACCCAAATAAAATGTATGCCAACAATACTGCTCAAAAAAAGCTTTTAATAGAAAACGAAAATAAAAACAAAATTGTATAGTGTAAGTCAAAACATCCAATATATAAATGTCCTCCTACTTTTAAAATTCAGTGTTGACGAAAGACTAAAATTCCTACCATGCAAACACAAAACTTTTGTGCAATAAAATCCAGCCATAATCAATTAATTGTCTTCTTCCAAATATCGATGCAAATGCAGTGATTCTACACAGTTATTTGATTTGTACTGAAATTTCAATAATAGAAAAGTAAAAACTCTTAGATACCTGAAATGAAAGAAGAATGTCGTAGAAACAGTTAACAAGAATTCTAATCTGAATAATCCGGCATCAGTGTTGAGTAATAACGTCATGGCCGGGATCAGATAACAAACGTCTCTGTTTTCAACAGCAGCAGAAGTATATGTTCGCAGAGCAAATAATCAAAAATAAGTTAAGAGCTATACTGATTCTGCGAGCAATATTTGTGTACTCTCGCAGAGAAGAGTGAGTAATTGCTTAGAATCAAAAAAGTAAAGTAACGTCATCAGCATCCGGTTTAAATGATTATCCCAGAATACAAATGGAAATTAAACAATTATTTCAAAGGAAGATATCAGTTTTGCTGAACAAAGTAGATTTCCTTGATTGTAGACAAAAATAACTGAATTTACACTCCTCTAGTTTAGATATATTCCAATGTGGAAATTCCAAAGCCTTTAGCGTTAGCCGACAAATCGTTTTATGAAGCAAACCAGTTCACCACTTTGATTAGCGCTTGATAAGTATTTCCTTAAAGCTCTTTTCAAACAGGGCACGCATAAAAGTAAATGAAGAGTTGTTTTCTCAAAGAAAGCGAATTTGGGTGTATTGCGTGAACTGGCAAGAAGCAAAGACAAATTAATAGAAAGCAAGGACAGTGTATTTTTAAAGTAAACACAAAAAAATGGCTCCTATTCAAAATACTACTTTAAAAACTAGTTATTTTTTTTATTTAGAGAGGGTTTGGGGATACGAGATGATCCAGTTCTTCATGAAATGGATCAAGCTATAGAAGATGGCTAAAGAAACTGTTGGATTCGAAAAAAGGCCGTTATATCGTACAACTTCCCCCTTAGAAAATCCTATAATCAATTGCCCGATAATTATCCCCTAGCTAAGCAACGTTTCCAAAATTTATGGAGAAGATTTTGAAGTCATGAGTACGAGGTATATCAGCAACACCGTGAAAATCATTCGTGATTACACAGAACGGGGCAGTATAGAAGAAGTTAAAACCGGAAATTACAGATAACGAGTTAAAAGACCCGTATAGCATATTTACCTCATCAGGCCGTAAGAAAAGAAGGTCGCTTCTTTAACATCAAAAACAAAAATTGTGTTTGACTATGGAAGTCATCAAAATACTATGAACTCTCATTAAATGATTGTTTGCGCGGCCAGGAATTAATTTAAATCCAAATCTCTTAGACGTATTAATTAATTTTCGATTGAATG